>PVLC010000770.1:25915-100580 GCA_004027655.1 Graphiurus murinus
GTACTGGGGATTGAACTCAGGGGCATTCTACCTCCGAGCTATACCCCCAGCCCTATTTTTTATTCTTTATTTTGAAACCGGGTCTCACTAAGCTGCGGAGTGCCTCACTAGGTAGCTGAGGCTGGCCGCGAACCCGGATCCTCCGGTCTCAGCCTCCCGAATGCTGGGATTACAAGCGTGCGCCACCACGCCCGGCTAAGTCAGCCCTCTTTAAAAATTAAAAATCAGACAGGTAAGGTGGCTCAAGTACTATAACACCAGTTTGTGGGAAGCTGAGACAGGAGAATCACAGGTTCAAGGGAGTGTGCACTAACTTAGTGAAAACCTGTTTTAAAGTAAAAATTAAAAGGGTTGGGTGTGTAGCTCAGAGGTAGCTCTGAGTTCAATCCCCAGTAAAACATATACACACAGACACAGACACAGACACAGACACACACACACACACACACACCACACAAAATCAATTATGGAATAATCTTTATCAATTAAATTCCTTCATTCAAGTTCATGAAGCTTTTAAAATTGACTTCTATTATAATGGGAAAAACAAGTTAATGAAAGAAAAACTAGAAATGAGGAAAAACAGAAAGGAGGTACAAAATAATTCAGAGACCCACTATTATTAGCATTTAGATTTTGCTGTAAAGTAGATAATCTTTGATATGTTGCATTCTCACTTTTTTATAATAGATATCTCCATAGTTAATATTTCCTATGGATTTTTATCTGTATATGACTTTCCATTTTATGAAGGATTTTAAATCTAGAAAAAGATAAATCTAGAAAACTTCTCCTACAGTTTGTATTTTTCAAAACCAGTATAAAGATTAGAAAGATTTGTTTGAATATGTAGAATGAAACTCCACTTTCTTTCTTAACCAATCAGATATGACACTACACCATAGATCTTAACTCAGAAAGTTACCATTATATGCTCAATAGATCTCATACCTTAGTACATCTCTACCTTTAAGTAACCCTCACATCTGATACACTATATATTAAGACTTGTGCAAAAAAATACTTTCAAATTTTCTGTAAGCCATTGAAGTATAGGGCTGCCATTTTAGAGTTGATTTAGCAACAGTGATTAAAGGCACATGTTATGGACTGAGTTTGAGACTTGGTCTCACTCACAAAGCATATGACCTTGGTCAGGGTTGTACATGCTCTGTGCCTTAGTTACTCATCTGTAAAAAGGGAGAAGAAGTGGCAATGGCCTTGTATAGTTGTGAGAGGTAAACTGATATAAGTAAAAGTGCTTTGGGGTACACAGTAGGTGATCAATAAATGCCAGCTTTGTATAGGTAAGCTAAAGGGCTGCTCATTCTAAATATATTCATGGAGGAAAAATACTTTCAGTTTTCATAGTGAAAGCCCTCCTTAACTTTGCTCCATCAACATTTCTTGTTTCTTCAATCCTAAAGACTTCGTCTTTTAAAACCTGTTTAGTTCATATTTACTCTATTTCTTGTCCATTATCATGAGTTCTATATACTTTATGCCTAAAATACTACAAAAGTCCTCTGCTTTTAATGCTTAGCTTTATAACCTTACTTCTATTATGAAGCCTCTATCTAAGCTAACTGTATTACATGTAAGTAGATAAATGCTGGAATTGTAAATATGAAGAAAAAGAACATGTTAAACTGGTAGTATTGTCAGGATTTTCCCAGTTTTCTCTTTTGTTTGGCAAATCTAGAATTCACAGAATACAATCTATATCTGTTCAATTAAAGGGTCAATTAAAGAACTGGCACTCAATAAATGTTTATCACTCTCAGTTATGTAATAAAATATGGAAGATATTAAAATGAACCAGAAAAATCAGGCCAGGGGCAAGAAAGAAATTTAATAAAAATTCAAAATACAAATCCTAAACAGTTCTTTTTTGAGATTGCGATACTTTATGCCATCACAAGAGACTGGAGAGATTAGAATGAACTAGTTTAAAGTCTTAAAATATATGCCTGAAGGCTTTTTAAAATCTGCATGCAAGACTGTTTAATGCTGTTGCAATTACAATTTAAATACTAGACAGTATTTGTTTATTTATTCACAAAACTGCATTTTTTTTGGTAAAACATTAATTCTATAAACCATTCAAATATAGTCAAGGCTATGGGTTCGCTAAGGCTGTCTATGTTAAAAAAAGGAGAGGGGGGTTAGTTGTAATGGGATAGGGAACTTTAATTATGAGCTAGGTCCCTCCCTGCATTGTGAGTGCCAGATTCAGACAATCACTCTTTCTGTGGACTACACGTAGTGGCCTCACTTTTTTTTTTTTTTTTTTTTTTTTTAACTGTTTAAGAATCTGAAGCATCCTGTGGTTTATTGATTTTTGTAACCACACACTCTGCCACTAATGTTCATCACTCCCGTTTCTCCTGACTGTTGCCTCTTGAGGAGAATGAAAGGTGGAAAATGTGACACAATGGTCTCAAATTGGATGACTCAGTTTAAATACTGAACAGGAAAAATAGTGTCTTCAACCACCACTAGAAATATTTTCCTTCCAATGGAACTGATCTTTGAAACCCAGTTCAATACAGCAAACAGGCAGAGAATTACTAAAGTAGGCACTTTTAAACCATATTGTGGTTGTGGTATATTAGTAATCAGTCTTCTCTAGGATGGTTAAAAAAAAAAACTTGTAGATTTTTAGTTCTTTGTAATAACTAATCTTATTCAGATTTAATTTTATCCAGCAGCTATCAATTCTTTGTCTAAATACTGCCAGTTGGAATTTAAACCTTCCTTACCCTTTAAGTTTGTCTTTTGAGAAAATATTTTCATAAATATTCTTCCCTATCTATTTATCTATCTATATCTTTAATAAGCCATTCTCCCCCTCAAGTCAATAATCTACCATGATTCTATTCTTTACCTCTAAACTACATATGGAA
The DNA here is from genome assembly GCA_004027655.1 of Graphiurus murinus. Taxonomy (NCBI): domain Eukaryota; kingdom Metazoa; phylum Chordata; class Mammalia; order Rodentia; family Gliridae; genus Graphiurus; species Graphiurus murinus. Next base: position 28,822 of record PVLC010000770.1, read on the forward strand.
CTTATAATACAATTCTATCTTTTCCATTACTTCATTGGCTTTGTATACTTGATGGATTTATACAGTTTAAAGATATATACACTCATCTGCACCCATACTTTCCTCTTAATACCACCCATAAGTACAAGAGTCAATATAATGTTAATTTTATTAATTAAAAGTAGAAACCAGGAAGTGAGACTGCCTGGGTCTGAATTCAAGCTGGGTCACTTAGGGACTGTGTGGCCTTGGGTGATTTACTTCACTTCTTTATGTTTTACTTTCCTCATTAGTAAAATGGGAGATAATTATGATCCTATTTCATTATGTTTTCATAAGGAGTAAATATATGAATACTTTAAAACATGGTCTAGATAAGACATGTTAGCACATTATTGTTATTTTATTTCATTCACCAGATTACAAAAGATGAATGGCTAATGGGCATCTTTTCTTCTTTAGCACCATAGTGATCCTTTTAAAATATGTCAGATTAGGTCCCTCCTCTGATCAAAATCCTTCAGTGGTTTCCAGTCTTAAAGTCAAAGTTAATACGAGGTCCTGCTTGGTTTACGCTACCCCCAGTTCTACTCTTCTGCTCTTTTCCTACTATTCCTTCTTTTCCTCTCTCTATTCCGGTCTCCACTGGTCTCCTTCTTGCCCCTGAAATGTGTCAAATACCTCTCACTTTCAGGGCATTATAATTGTCTCTTCTTCTAGCTGAAATATTCTTTCCTTAGAGTAACTAACCTTCCTTGACCACTCACTATAAAAGAACAATCTCCCCAAAACTTGGCACTCCCTCCTTATCACCTTTGCCTTGATTAGTTTGTCTATAGAACTTTTACTACCACCTAACATAAATAATATAAATTTATCCATTGGTGATAATCTATAAAAACTTAATTAAATATGATCATTACTGATTGAAAATTTGTCCTATTAGTTTATGGTGTTGCCTGGAAAATAGTTTAGCAATTTTTAAGCTGCATCAGGTAGAATTTTAAGAAAATTAGAGTTATAGTTTAAGCTTCATGGAAAACCTTTTTTAACTTCATTGCTTTTCTGTCTCCTGAGATGTAAACTATACCCAGAATTTAATGTCCATAATTTCCATGCATGAATTACAAGTTTTAAAAGTTTACATTAATTGTATTATACCATAATATTCTGCAATAATATTTTCATGCTCAACATTAAGTTTTATTCCAAATATACATGTAGTTCTAGTTCATTATTTTAATTGCTCTATGTATTCCATTAAATTAATATCCCCAAATTTGTTCATCCATTCTCTTATTGATAGACAATTAAGCTTTCTCAATTTTAATAAATATATAGATATATACAAACTGAATACCTAGAAAAGTAACTGTAATTATTTACTACTACTACCACAATAAGTGTAGCTCTTTATGCTATGCCTCTAGTTCTTGAAGTTATTTTCTCACATGTGTGCTTATAAGTATTTTCAACTGTATTTTGTGTTAGTCTGGTGAGAAATGAAATACTACCTATAATAAGCATCCATCAAATTTTTTAGGCTGCACAGTATTTGAATCCCACTGCAATGATTATAGCTAATTTTGGGAAAGCTATCATCTTTATGATATTGTATCCTGTTACTGAACATAGTTTATCTGACCATTTATTCAGATTTCTCAACTTCTAATAAGGCTTGTCATTTACTCTATAAAGATTATGTATCTCTTGTGGATTTATTACTCTATATTTTATTGTTGTAAATGAAATTTGTTAAAATTATGTAAATTTTCTGGTTTTGGTGATAGTACTTGGTAGGCAGTCAACTTAAAGCACTAATTATATACATTAGAAAAGAAGAAAAGCCTCAAATCAACAATCCAAGCTCTACTCCAAGATATTAGAAAAGGAATAAAATAAACCCATAGTAAGTATAAGAAACAATAAAGAGAAGAACAGAACTCAATGCAATTGAAAACAGAAAAACAGTGGAGAAAACGCAATGAAATGAAGGACTAGTTTTTGAAGATATCAATAAAAGTGACAAATCTCTAGCAATTATCAATTTCAGGAATAAAACAGTAAATATCACTTTATGCCCCCAAACCCAAAAGGACAATGAGGAAAGGCTACAGATAACTCTACACACATAAACTAGATAACTTAGACAAAATGGATCAATTCCTCAAACATATAAAGTCATACAACTTACCCAATATGAAATAGATACTGTGAGTAGCCCGATAAGTATAAAAAAATTAAATTTGTAATTGAAAAATACCAGAGACTAGATTCCTACTCCCATATTGTTACACTTATGAATTTTATCAAGTGTTAAGGAAGAATTAACACTGATTCTACACAATCTATTTCAGAAAGTAGAAGAGAAAGGAACATTTTCCAGTTCTCTTTGTGAAGTAAGCATTATGCAAAACCAGAAAAAACAGGAAAGAAGCAAGAAAGCAAGCAAGTCAGAAAATTATAGACCAATATATGTTCTTAACATAGAAGCAAAATGAATTAACAATAGATTAACAAAATAGAAAAACAAATACACTATAACTAAGTTGGGTTTATTACAAGGAGGCAAGGCTTGTTGGATATTATGTTCAATATATGCCAACATATTAACAGGACAGGTCATATGATCATATCAACTGATGTAAAGAAAGCATCAGTGAAGCCCGGCGTGGTGGTGCACGCTTGTAATCCCAGCATTTGGGAGGCTGAGACCGGAGGATCCGGGTTCATGGCCAGCCTCAGCTACCTAGTGAGGCACTCTGAAACTTAGTGAGACCTGGTTTCAAAATAAAGAATAAAAAATAGGGCTGGGGGTATAGCGCGCAAGTAGAATGCCCCTGGGTTCAATCCCCAGTACTGCAAACTGCAGTCAAAAAAAAAAAGAAAGAAAGCATCAGTGAAATTCAGTAACTACTCATGATAAAATACCCAGAACAATAGAAACAGAGGGGAATTTCTTCAATTTCATAAAGAACATCTATAAAAATCTATAGCTAATATTATACTTCATGGTCATAAACTGAATGTTTTACCTCAAAGTTTGGGGTCAAGGCAATAGAGGAAAGACAGCTTTTCAACAAATGTGCTGGAGAAATTGGACAGCCAAAGGAAAAGTGAAAATTTCAATCTAAATCTCTCCCCTTTATATAAAAATAAATTCATAACCAGTAACAAATGTCAATATAAAACATGAAAGTATAAAAAATTTAAAAAATCAGGAGAAAATATTCCATATATAGGGATAGGCAAAGATTTCTTTGGTTTGGTTTGACATCAAAAACATGATCCATGAAAAAAATAACTGTCATACAGGATTCTTTCAAAATTAAAATCTTTGGCTTTGCAAAACAGCAGGTCAAGAAGATGAAAAGGCAAGCTACAGAGTGAGATAGAATATCTGACAAAGGACTAGTATTTGAACTATATAAGGAACTCCTAAAGCTTAACAGCAAAAAATGTACAATCCAATTAGAACATGGGCAACAGACATGAAAAGGACATTTCACCAAAGAAGATATATAGATGGCAAATAAATACGAAAAGATACTTAGCATGTCTAGCCATAAGCAATTAGGGAAATGCAAATTAAAACTAGAAGATATTGCTATATATCTATCACAATTGCTAAAATGAAAAACAGTGCTCAAATGCTGCTCTGAAGATAGAGAAACTGTTTTTTTCATACATCACTGGTAGAATATAAAATGATACAATATCTTTGGAAAATAGTCTAGCATTTTCTAAAAAATAACCAAAACCCCCAAACTTAAACCTAAACATGCAATTACCATTTAACCCAGCAGTTGTGTTCCAGGGCATTTGTTGCAGTGAAATAAAGATTTATTTTTAAGCATCAAAGGCTATATGAGTGTTTAGAGTAGTGTAATAGGTTGGACAGTAGCTCCCAAGAAGTTATGTTCATGTCCTAACTCCTGGAATCTATAAATGTTATCTTATTTGGGGAAAAAAAGGTCTTTGCATATGTAACTACAGATCTTGAGGTGAAAAGAAATCCAAATGCAAGTGCCTTTACAGAAATACACAGGCAACATTTAAAAGAAGCAGAGAAGCCAGGTGTGGTGCACACTTATAATCCCAGCATTTGGGAGGCTGAGACCAGAGGATAGGCCAAGAATGGAGTGATATGGATACAAACTGTGGAAGCCAGCGAAGCTAGAGGGCAAAGAATGGATCTTCCCTACATCCTTGGAGGGAGTGGGCCCTGCCACATTTCATATTTCAGTCCTCTGAGAACTGAAAGAATAAATTTCTGTTGTTTTAAGCCCCAAATTGTGGTAATTTGTTATGGCAGCCACAGGAAACTAATATGAGCAGTTTCATTCATAAATAACTCAAAATGAAACAATCCAGATGTTCTTCAGTGGGTAAATGTTTTAACAAGCTATGTTAGATTCATACCATGGAGTACCACTCAGCAATAAAATGGAAAGATCTACCAATATACATAGACACCTGTTTGAATCTACAAAGAATTATATAGAGTAAAAACCAAGCAACCAAACAACAAAAACTTAATCTCAAAAGCTTATATACTGTTTGGCATATAACATTCTTGATATGGTAAAATTATGGAAATGGAGAACAGAGTAGTAGTTACCAGGGGTGAGGAGAGTTCGGAAAGGAGAGAAGTGTGTGGGTCTCTAAATGAGGGATCCTTGGTAATGCAAATGTTCTGTATCTTGACTATATCAATGTCAAAATCCTCGATGTGATATGTACTACAGTTTTGCAAGATGCTACCACTGGGGGAAACTGGATAAAGGTTACATGGGATTCTCTTCATGTTATTCCTAACTACTTCCTGTGCATCTGTAATTTCCTCAAAACTTAAAAATGTGATTTAAAAAAAAAAGTTCAGCTAAAGGGACTAAAAGTAGGAAGTAAAACATAAAAAAAAATTTAAGGTAGACAGTAACTCTATCAACTTAAAGATGCCAATGCACCCTAAAATCCAGCCAATATAAGATTGACTATACTTCTCCTTTTGATAAGTATTTTATTCAGCTCTCATAGGGGACACATATTTACAGTATCCTTTATGACTCATGAATTTAGAAGCATTTTAAGTTTCCCAGTCTATAGGGTGTTTTGAACTTTTTGTTTGTTTGTTTTTTATTTGTTCCTACATTATAGCTAACGAACACAACCAGCATGAAATTGATGTGGTTAGGTTTGTTGAGATTCTCCTTGCACTCTAATATATGATAAGTTCTTATAAATACCATACATTTGAAAAGCATGTTCATTAGTGATTAGATTAATTGTTCTGCATCTAGCCATAAGATGATAAGAGACAAAAGGGGAGTTACTGCCATAGATATCACAAAAATCCGGATAACTATCAGGAGCTACTTTGAAAATTTATACCCCAACAAATTGGAAAACTTAGAAGAAATAGACAAATTCCTTGACTCCTACAAAAATTTCTAAATTGAACCGAGGACAAAGAAAACCTTAACAGGTCAATATCAAGCAATGAGATTGAAACATCAATAAAATGTCTCCCAACAATAAACGCCCAGGTCCCAATGGATTCTCAGCTGAATTCTACAAGGCCTTCAACAAAGAGCTAAGCCCTATGCTTCTCAAATTATTTCATGAAATAGAAATGGAATACTTCCTAATTCATTCTACGAAGCCAACATTACCCTGATACCCCAAGCAAATAAAGATACCTCAAAGAAAGAAAATTCCAAACCAATTTCCATAATGAACAGATACAAAAATTCTTACTAAAATACTAGCAATTTGGATTAAAAAACACATCAAGAAGATCATCCGCTATGACCAAGTAGGTTTCATTCCAAGGATGCAAGAATGGTTCAACACGCCTAAGTCAATAAATGTAATTCATCACATATAATGAAAGACAAAAACCACATGATCCTCTCAATAGATGCAGAAAAAGCACTCAACAAAATTCAACAACCTTTCATGCTAAAAACACGGAAGAAACTAGGCATAGAAGGAAAATTTTTCAACATCATACAGGAAATTTATCATAAACCAAAGCCAATATCTAGTGAATGGAGAAAAACTGAAAGGATTCCCATTAAAACCAGGAACAAGACAAGGATGCCCACTATCACCACTGCTATTCAACATAGTACTAAAAATTCTAGCTGGAGCAATAAGATAAGAGAAAGAAATTAAAGGGATACAAATAGGAAAAGAAGAGGTGGAATTATCTCTATTTGCTGATAACCTGCTTTATATTTAGAAAACTCAGTAAAATCAACTAAAAAGACTGCTAGAGCTGATAAGCAAATTCAGTAGAGTAGCCAGCTACAAAGTCAACTTACAAAATCAATAGATTTTCTATACACCAATTATCAATCCCCTGAAAAAGAAATATGGGAAAGAATTCCATTCATGATAGCTCCAAAAAAAAAATACTTAGGTATAAATCTAACCAAGGATGTAGAAGAACTACAATGAAAACCACAGAACACGAAGAAGGAAATAAAAGAAGACCTTAGAAGATTTTAAAGACCTTCCATGTTCTTGGATAGGCAGAATAAGCATAATCAAAAAATTCCCATTAAGATACCAACATCATTCTTCACAGAAACAGGAAACACTTCTAAAGTTCATATGGAAAAATAAAATACATAGAATAGTCAAAGAAATTCTTAGCAACAAAACCCATATTGTCAAACATTTTGTTCAATCTTTTTAGTTTTATTAGTAATCTGTGTTCTTGAGCAGTTAGAGAAGGGTATTAAATCTCCCATAATGACTGTAGAACTGTAATTCTATTCTTGTAAATTCCATCAATTTTTGCTGCATATTGTTTTTGGCTGTGTTGGTAAGTACATACATGCTTTCTTACATACTGTCTAAGTTTCTGTTTTTCTAATTTTCTGTAACCTTATTTTTCTCTAATAGAGCTTTTGCTTTAATAATATTTGGTTTGATATTAATGTATTAATTTTCTTTTATGTGTTTGCCTCCTTCCTTCCTTTATACTTTTAATATCTCTGTGCCATATTGTTTCAAGCCTGCCTCTTATAAGTAGAATCTGGATAAATTTTTAAAAATATGAAGTACTTTTTAATCTGGTAAGAGTAAAATTAGTACATTTTACATTTTGAAAACTAACATTTGAGCATATTTTTATCATTTTATTTTTATTTTGCTCTCTTTGTTTTCCTTATAATTCTATCATTTTTTCTTTTATTACGTGCATTTAGGAATATTTTATCTTCCTATTTATACTTATGTAATGACTGGCTTTATTTCTAGTAGTTTTTCCCTACAACCCTAATTTATATAGTTCCTCAAACTTTAAAAAAAAAAAACTTATTTGCCAACCATTATCTTTTTATTAGTAATTCTATTGAAATTTCGGCATACATACCTACTTTATCATAGCCCAAAATCAATTAACAAATTCCTAAACATCCAATCATTTCTGAACATTTAAGAGAACTTGTAATTCTAGTCACTTTGTAACCTTATAAGCCTTTGCTCTCATAAATTTTACTTGGTTTACTTTTAACTACACAATATTTTATTACTAATAATTTATGCAATTTTTGTTCATATTTACAAACATTTTTCATTTTGTTTATTGTTCATTCATTATTGAGTTTCAGATCTTCTACTTAGAATTACCATATTTTGCCTCAAGTATATATTTTTTGAATTTCCTTTAGCAAAGACTGGCTAGTGTTAAATTTTGTCAATTTCTAGTGCCTAAAAATGTCTTTTTTCTCTTTTTGTTTTCATAAAATATATTTGATGATTTAGAAATTCTACTTGACATTCGTTTTCTCTCAGGGCACTGAAGATACTCTACAGTCTCCCAGCTCTCGCTGTAGGTATTAAGAATCTGGTTGTCAGTCTAATAGGTGCTTCTTTGATGATAGATTGTTTTATCTCCCTACTTTTTTTTTTATTCCTCTTCTTGACTTTATTGTTCTACAGTGTCACTACAACATTTCTAGGAGTGGGTTTCTTTATTTCTCCTGCTTATGATTCATTGGAATTCTTGAATTTATAGATTGGTGCCTGTCTGGAAAGTTGTCAGCCATTATCTTTGCCGATTCTTTGTTTCTTTCCCTCCTAAATCTTTGATTAGGTATACTTTCTATTTTTCATTCCATCTTCTATGTTCATTAACTCTGATATTTTCCATATTCATACACACATATATATACACATATGTATTACTCCATTTCCATTACAAATAATTTCTTCAGCTGTATCTTTTAGTTCCCACAGTGTCTCACCAGCGATTCCTTATTTCAGTTAAACTTATTCTTGGAATTTTATATTTTAGTTATTATATTTTTAATTATTAGAAACTAAATTTTCCTAAGCTGGGGGTGGTGACGCACATTTGTAATTCCAGTATTTGGGAGGCTGCAAGAAAATCGTAGGTTCATAGCCAGCCTCAGCAATGTAGTGAGGACAGTAAGGCTGGAGGTATAGCTTGGAGGTAAAATGCCCCTGGATTCCATCCCTAGTATCGCCAAAAAAAAAAAAATAAAATAAAATTATTTTTCCTTCTAATCTATTTACTGTTTATTTTCATGCCTTTTTTAAAAAAAATAAAAAATTTTAAATAGCCAGGTGTAGGGGTGCACACCTATAATCTCAGCTACTTGGAGATTGAAGCAGGAGAATTGAGAGTTTGAGGCTGCCTGGGAAATGTAGCAAGCCCTATTTCAAAACACACACACACACACACACACACACACACACACACACACACGACATGACCTATTTTATTTTATTTTTGCGGTACTGGGGATTGAACCCAGGAGCATTCTACCTCCGAGTTACACCCCAGTCCTGTTTTTATTCTTTATTTTGAAACAGGGTTTCACTAAGTTGGGGAGGGCCTTACTAAGTAGCTGAGGCTGGCTGCAAACCCAGATCCTCTGGTCTCAGCCTTGAAAGTGCTGGGATTACAAGCGTCTGTCACCACACCCAGCCTGACCCATTTTAAGTTAATTTACTTAAAACTAAATTTCTTGGCTTAAAAATTTTCAGACTACATGTAGTATGTATTAGGGATTACATAGGCGGGATAACCTGGTTTGTGGTTATGAATTTTCAGAGGACATCTCCTACCTCCCTCTCTACAGAGAACCAAGTTTAAAGATAGCTATTTCCTTCTAGTTTCTCAAGGGTGTGGGTATAGGATAGGTTTATTTTTAGTTTACACTTACATTGATATTCTATCCTTTGGGCTCTTAGCTTTAAGGAGACATTTACTGGGGCAGTTCCTGGATTTTGAACCACTTCTTATATTTTTGGAAGCTAAACCAAAGTGTATGATTCAACTCAATTTAGCAAATTTCTTTTTTGCTAACCTGACTTAGGTTCTTGCTTTCATTTAGTTTTAGGTTTGAACTTCTCCTACTTTCTTGCCAAATAATGGATATAATTAAGTTTTTAAAAAATTTTTAATTCATTTGCAGGGGTGGTAGTGTTTAGTAGTTAACAGTTAACCACATTGATGTAAATAAAATAAATATCTTATATATTCTCTACTCCTTCCCCTTTATTTATGCTGGTTTGGAAATTACACATGAAGATTTTATTTTTTAATCGATATAGTTAAGCTTTTATCATGGAAAACTGACTTTAAATCTAACATAAATCAATGTAATTTCTTTTTAAATAAAACAAGCAATGTTGGACTCTAAAAGGAAAACCTTCCATCTTCCAAACAGTATTAGTATGGAGTATTTTATTTATCTGCTTGTTTATTTATTTATTGTATTTTTTATTTGGAAACAGGGCCTCGCTAAGTTGCTGAGAGCCATGTTGGGTTGCTGAGGCTGGCTTTGAACCTGTGATCCTCCTGTCTCAGCCTCTCAAATACTGAGATTACAAGCGTGTGCTACCATGCCTGGTCTACTAGAGAGTTAATTTTAGTTTCACTCCTATCTTTTTTTTTAATTAAAAAAAAACCTTTTATTTTGAAATAATTATAGATTCACAAGAAGTTATAAATGTGGTATAGGGAAATCCCGAGTAGTCTTCATCTAGTCTCCCAATGTGGGACAATCTTAAATAATTGTGCAAACTTTCACAACCAGAAAATTGACATTGGTATGACATGTATATAGCTATACATCCCTTTCTTGCATATGTAGGTTCATATAACAACCACTGAAATTAGGATACAGAATTACAAAATGTTCGGTCATCACAAAGTCCTTTCTCATAGCATTCCTTTATAGTTCCGCTGTTTCTTTCTTTCCTTCCCCTCACCTATCACCCTAAGCCCCTGGCAATTACTAATGCTTTCCTTCACTATAATTTTGTTAATTTGAGGGTCCTGTATAAAAATAGTCACACCTAATGTTGCCTGTTGAGACTGTTTTTTTTTTTTTTTTTTTTCCCTCAGTATAATGCTGTTCTTTCTAGGATCATTCTATTACCTGAAGTATATTCTTTAGTATTTTTTTCAGAGATAGTCTATAAGTAGTCTTTTTCACTCTTGTTTGTTCTGAAAATGTCTGTACTATACCTTTATTATTGAATAATAGCGTAAGTGGGAATCTGTATCAACCAGGGGTCTGTGATCAAGAAAAGATGAAGCATAGGTATCAGGTAGGGATCAATCAGAAAAAAAGAAACAATTACAGTTATTTAAAGCTAAAACATATTTAGTATAGAAATTTAGGTACTAGAAAAATGTGGGGAAGACTCTCTGTCACATCATCAAATATTATTTCTTCTTTATTCTTCCACAGTTTCCATCTGGAACTCCTGTTAGATGTATGTTGGACTCCATTTCATAGTTTCTTTCTCTATAACTCTGTACTGCCTTTAAGATAATTTCCTTAGACCTATTTTATGGTTGTTAATTTACTCTTTACTGACCATATTTTTAATTTTAATTTTTAATACTTGTATTGGTGCATTATAGTCTCACATTGTAATGTAGCTCATAGTGATGGTGACACACATGCACACAGACTTGGCGAGCTTCCCCCAGCTCTCTTCCCACTCCCCTTTCCCATACAGGATATTGGGATTAGCATCGGTATTCTCACGTATGTATATGCTGTCAATGGAAGTGATTCCTTCATTGATTCTCCCTTTCCTCCCGCCCCCAATCCCTCTTTTACTCCACTGGAGCGTCTCCTGCATTATCTGATGTTTTTTTTTTTCTGGTATGCTGATTACTCCTTCACTTCTGCATATGAGAGAAAGCATATGACCCTTCACTTTCTGTGATTGGCTAATCTCACTTAACATAATGTTCTCCAGGCCCATCCATTTTCCTGAAAATGACATCATTTTGTTCTTCTTTATTGCTGAGTAGAGTTCTATTGTATATTTATATCCCATAATTTGTAATCTGTTGATGGACACCTAGGTTGGTTCCATAATTTGGCTATTATGAATTATGCCGCTATAAACATAGATATGCATGTATTACTATAGTATTCTGATTTCACTTCCTTTGGAAAGGTACACAGGAGTGGTACAGTTGGATCATATGGTGGATTCATTCCTAGTTTTCTGAGGAATTTCCACACTGATGTCCATAGAGGCTTCACTAATTTGCAACCCCATCAACAGTGTAGATGAGTTCCTATTTCCTCACGTCCTTGCTAGCATTTATTATTGTTTGACTTCTTGATGATTGCCATTCTAATTGGGGTTAGATAGAATCTCAGTGTAGTTTTAATTTGCATCTCCCTGATTGCTAATGATGTTGAACATTTTTTCAAATATTTTTTGGCTATTTGTATTTCTTCTTTTGCGAAATGTTTTAGTTCAGTTGTTGTTGATTGGGTAAAAAGCATCTGACAAAATCCAGCACCCATTTATGTTAAAAACACTGCACAAAATTGGAATAGAAGGACCCTACCTCAACATCATTAAGGCAATATCATACTGCTAGTATCATACTGAATGGGGAAAAACTGGGAATTCTCTTTAGAATCAGGAACAAGATAAGGATGCCCACTATCACTGCTCCTTTTCAATAGAGTACTCAAGACTCTTGCCAAAGCTATAAGGCAAGAGAATGATATCAAAGGAATTTAAATAGGAGAAGAAGAACTGAAATTATCTCTATTTGAAGATGACATGATCCTATATTTAGAAGACCCAAAAGACTCAACTAAAAGATTTCTAGAGCCAATTAACAAATTCAGCAAAGTAGTGGGATACAAAAATCAATCTAAAAAACTCAGTAGCTTTTCTATATGCCAAAAATGAATCTACTGAAATAGAAATCCAGAAAACAATTCCATTCACAATAATATCAAAAACAATAAAATATCTAGGAATAAATCTAACCAAGCAGGTAAAAGACCTCTATAATGAAAGGTATAAAACTAAACAAAGAAATTGAAGAACATCTTAGAAAATGGAAAGATCACTCATGCTTTTGTATAGGCAAGATAAATATTATCAAAATGTCCATTCTACCAAAAGTGATCTACAGAGTCAATGCAATCCCCACCAAAATGCCAATGCCATTCTTCACAGACTCAGAAAAATCAGTTGTAAATTTCATACAGAGAAACAAAAGACCCAGAATAGCCAAAGCAATTCTCAGCAATAAGAAGCACGCAAGAGGCAACATAATTCCTGACTTCACATTATACTACAGAGCTATAGTGATAAAAACAAAATGGTATTGGTACAAAAACAGACACATAGACAAATGGAACAGAAGATACAGAAACAAATCCACACACTTATAGCCAATTGATTTCCAATAAAAGTGCCAAAAAAACATATGTTGGAGAAGACAGCCTTTCAACTAGTGTACTGGGAAAACTGGTTATCTATTTGTAGAAAAATAAAATTAAATCTCTACCTCTCATCATGTGTAAAAGTCAAATGAAGATGGATCAAAGACATGGAAATTAGACCAGAGACTTTGAAATGACTAGAGGAAGCCGGGCGTGGTGGCACACTCTTGTAATCCCAGTACTTGGGAGGCTGAGACAGGAGGATCCGGGTTCGAGGCCAGCCTCAGCTACTTAGTGAGGCCTTCTGCAACTTAGTGAGACCCTGCTTCAAAATAAAGAATAAAAATTAGGGCTGGGAATGTAACTCAGAGGTAGAATGCCCCTGGGTTCCATCCCCAGTACCACAAACAAACAAACAAACAAAAACCTAGAGGAGGGCTTAGGCCCAACCCTCCAGCACAAGTACAGACTTCCTCAACAAGACCCCCAAAAGCTAAAGAAATTAAAACAAGAATGAATAAATGGGATGGCATTAAGGAAACCATCAAGAGTCTAAAGAGAGAGCCTACTAAACTGGAGAAGGTCTTTGCCAGCTATTCCTCTGATAAAGGACTTACAATAGAAGCTCATTCTCATGTATAGTGAGTCTAATGACTCTTGTGCATATTGGCTATTTCCTTGTATATCTTGTAATTTTTAGAAAATAACCCCATGCTAAATAGGGGTATTTTCTTAGGCAGTACAGTGTCGCCTGGGTTGAGGGTGATCCTTTTATAGTGGCTCTAGTCTTATTTTTCTGTAAGGCATCTCAGAAGTACATAACTACTTTTATACCTAGATAGACCTAGGCAGGAGTGTAAATTTAAACATCAAACCTAAAAAAGTACACATCGATGATGATTAAAAATTCCTGGGGAAGACTTTTCCCCACTGTGTAAACAAAGCACATGTTGAGGGGGAAAATCTTTCTTGCGACCTGCCTATGCTGAAGAGCAGATTATTTCTTTTTTAATTCTACTATCTGAAAATTTTCCCAGGGATCCTTCATAACACTGATGCTTCATTCTAACTCTGTGCACATTGTGGGCTCCCAATCTTGACTGGCTATTAAATCTATATCCTCAGACCAGGACATCTCTGTCCTCGTTCCCAGGGTAGCCCAGGTCAGAGTTCATGTCTCCTACTCTATTTTTTAAGCCTTTTCTATTTTAGGTCTTTAAGATTTTCCTTACTTTCTCACAAGCATGGTTATATATTCCAAAGAATATTTGTTGCATTTACCTAGCACTTCTGTATGTTTAGTAGAGGGAAGAGTTTTCAGATTAATACCAGGTTACCTATTCAGGAATTCTCTTATAAGCCTTTTTATTCTTCACATAGCTCCTAGCACAGTATCTAGTAGAGAGCAATGCATAATAAGTGTGATAAGTGATTGAATGAATATATGAATTACAATTTTTTATCAGCATTCTTTCTCTTCAATTCTTTTTCTCACTTTTATTTTCTAAATCTTTCATTATCAATTGTTGAATTTCATATTTTATAGACTTAATTTAGAATAATTTTCTCACACTATTCTAGCCATGGTAATCCTGTATTTTCAGATTCTTTCTCTTGCCTTATGTGGATCTGCCAGTTATATTTTACCATGAAACTCCTGCTATGTCCTCTTACTGCCAATCGGTTTTTGCAAAGATTTTGTTTTGATTTTTCTCCTCTTAAACTCTTTTCTTTGTTCAGTAGTTACACTCAACTGTATTTTCTATTAAATAAGGCAGTGTCAAGTGTGGGTAGCATATAAGATGATTCTTAATCATTTGCTATTTTATTCTGCTTTATTTTTGGTAACTTATTAACTTGAGAAAGATTTATATAAGCAGAAAGAAATATAGAAATTCTCCTTATATATGCTTCTCTCATTATATTTATGCTATATTCACATGTATTAGGAGTACTTATATGTTTATTAAAATATATACATATAATCCTATTATGTAATGATTTTCTTCATATTGATACATGTATAAAATTATATGAACCTTCTCTCTTTTATTTTTATTTATTTATTTTTTGAGGTACTGGGGATTGAACTCAGGGGCATTCTACCTTCAAGCTATACCCCCAGCCCTATTATTCTTTTATTTTGAAACAGGGTCTCACTAAGTTGCGGAGTGCCTTACTAGATAGCTGAGGCTGGCCGTGAACTTGGATCCTCTGGTCTCAGCCTCCCAAATGCTGGGACTACAAGTGTGCACCACTACGCCCGGCTTACCTTCTCTCTTTTATGCCTCAATACTATTGTCTTTATTCGGAAAAATTTCTGCAAAATCTAATACAATGTAAAGAACTCAATGGATATTTAATAAATTTTCATTTATGACAATTATGATGATCTCACATTTTTGAAAGTGAGTCTCAGAAAGAAATGAGCTATTCTTTGACATAGATTCTTTGACATAGAATTCCTCTAGAAACTATTACCTTTCAGTCACAGAAGAAATAAAAATACAGCAAAAACAAGATGGGGTCTCTATTTTTTTAAGCCAAAGATTCAGTGTACTGTAGCATTAGACATCATGAACATTTTCAACAAGTAGCACTGCGTGGAAACTCGTTAGTGACATAAAATTATATACTATTTAAAATTTTTCCATATACTTTAGTATGCAGTAAGAAATTCAAACTTGTCATTTTAAATATAGTAGCATCTAAGTGGTGGTACAGAGCTGCAATTATGTCAATGGACATTTTATGAACATTAGTACTGGAGATACAAATCCACCACAGTAAGCTGATTAGCAATGCTAATGTGCACAGTACAGAGTCATATAATTAGAAAGAGTTTTACTCACAGTGATGTCGAGGTTATGGGGTTAGGACAGTTTCCATTTCAAAAGAAGGAAGAATCCATGTTACCATGACGGGAAAAAGTAAATCATCTAATTTAAACTGTTGAAAATATCAGAGTTTATTAAAATAAAAACAACTCTTACCTTTCCTTATGAAAATTAAGGTAGATTATGATCTCATTCTTCCTTAACTAAAAGAGATTTTAAGGAAAGCAGATTCTCAATGGTCATGACAGCTAAAGAGTCTCCACCATGTAAGACTCTATTAGTACAACTAGATGTCACTTCATTGTTCACTTAAGAGAATGAAGCTTGGTTAGAGGGGAAAAAAAAGTCTTAAAAAATGTTCACTCCTTCCCCTGAAGTGGAAAGATGCAGAGGGGGATGGAAGAGGGAAGAGGAAGGAAGGCAGTTAGTAAAAAATACTTGGTTATAATAATAAGCATCCATTTCATCTGTGCAATTCTGTTAGTGTTCCTTTTCTGTATTCCTTTTTAGCTATAATGATCTACAAAACATCCTTAGGTTTGGTGGTCTGTAATTAGCTAAGACATACAGTTACCTTTCCTTTCAATGGAGAACAGTATTAGCTGATCACTTATATTTGCAGACAATTCCACTGTCTGCAAATTTAGCTGGAAATACACTTAATATTTAGAGATAGATAAGCTATTTTCTTTCTGATGAGATTTGTCACAATTGGAATGTATCACTCTCATCATGATACTTTGTGGTAGGATAAAGATGTGTTGTCACTCTGCTTTAGAGTAAGAAACTGGATCATTATTTTAAAGTCTTGTGATTATATTTGAATCTTATATACATGCCCTGAAATGAAAAGGCATTCTCATAAATCCTTACATTATGTAGGAAAATGTCAACTGCAGCTTTAAATAACATTCTTAGAGACAAAGAAGCCCAAAGTATCTGTTCTTTAGAAAGAGTAGAGGCTAACACATGCACATCCATTCCCTGATCCGTCCCCCGCCCCTACACACACAACTCCGGAGAGAACTATTTTTTATTTTCATAATATGGTTAAGTTAGGATTACCCATGGAAAAAATTTCAAAGGATTTATCATTTTAACACTTCAGTGGAGTTACTAATAGGAATTATATTGAAGTAGGTCATGCCAAATCCACCCTCAAATTACAAGAGATCCTATATAAGGCAGCAAACATTTCAAATACAATAGCCCAAAACTGCCACATTACCAGTGTATGTAATCTAGTATACTAAGAATCAAAAGCTTAAAATTGCAACACAAATTTCCAGTTATAATTTTACTAATATCTCACTCAGTTAACTGCCTATAAAATAAGTAGATGCCTCATATCATAAAGGTGAATATAATCACATTAACAGTAAAATTAGACATCTTCCTGTTGTTTTAAATACATAATAAAGGCTAAAAATATGAAAACATTAAGCAATGGAAATTTCCTTTACTTAAATGGAACACAGAAATAACTTTTAAAGTTGCAAATTACTGCAACTCATAGAACATATTTCCCCTATTCTTTGGAAAATGCTTTCTAACTCATTTAAATAGAAGATGCTGTAATGTGTTCATACAAACGATAAGATATGAAAAGGATTGTTTACCAGGTCTTCCTCATCGACTTGTACATACATGTACTAAGTTAATTTGTATGTGTGTGGAGGAGGAGGGGAATGCCCTATTCTAATCTCTATTATTATAATCTCTATTATTATAATCTCTATTATTCCTCAACGAAGAAAGAAGCATTATGAGGGTATGCTCTAGAAATAAAATATGTGATGCCTTTTGTAAAATCAGTTTATAAACTAAGTATAAAAGGTCAAAGATTCTTGTCTGGTATCCTAACTTCACATAAAATACTCTTAGTTTATGGTTCTTAGAATATGGAAACTATACTAGTATTTATCTTTCTTATCTCAATAAGTCACTTATTCCTGTTTCTGGCAGATAGCATTTCTGGCTTGAGCTCTACTTGGAATTTCACCATATTTTGGCTATTATACATTACACTGGGCTGAAACTATAACCAAGATAATAATTTGCCCAACAGTTTACTAACATCGAATTATTTGAATACGTTCAAACATTTGTGATGAAGAAGGTGTGCAAGAAAAAGGGAAAAAGGAAGGGAAACGTAGGTGGAGGGAAGGATTATCAGGGCTAACAATATATCATTATTTTAAAAAGTTATTTTCATTGTTAAATTATATGAACTAAGTTTTAAGCTTAGTTCTACCCCCAAATTTGCTTTCAAGAGTTTGTATATTATATTTGTGATGAACTGCATTCTTTTTATTCGTAGAGATGCTATATCGTCTTTATTTCAACATACTTCTATGGAGGCAGGCAGTTCCATAAGAAATGAGCAATGTGAATTTTTGTTTAAGGGTCTCACTTATTCTACGACAGAGATAATAAGGTCTATCATCGAAAAGCAAAAATGCCAGGCAAAGTATCTAAATGGAATAGGAAAGTTCTTTACAGTTCTTTCAGCATTCTTCTAAATAAGATTTCTTCCTTCCTATGTCCCTATTCTATTAACTTTGACTCCATTTTCTTGAATGAATGAAAACTATTAAAATTCTTGCTTTCCCCTCAAATCTATGACTTGCCTCTATTTGTGGGATCTGATGAATCCCCCTGTTGACTGAAAATATATTTATATCTTCATTCAACAAAAAATGGTCAGCAATGGAAAGGAAAAAGCACAATTAGATACTTCTGTGCATTTAAAATAATAAAAAGAATATATTTTTACATAATGAAAAAGAATACCATATATGTGATATAGTTATATATGTATACTTATACACAGAAATATACATCAAATATATATAAATAATGAATGTATAATTTTTGTTACATAAAAACATCATATATGAAGATATATGTGTATCTATATCAATCAATACATTTATTATCCTTGTCTTGATCTTACCTATCTTGATCCTTACAATAACTCTATCTCCTACCTATAATCCCAATACCTGGGAGGCTGAGACACAAGGAGCACAAGTTTGAAGCCAGCCTTAGCAACTTAGTAAGACCCTCAACAACTTAGTGAGACCCCATTTCAAAATAAAAAATAAAAAGGCTGGGTATATAGCTTGAAGTAGAATGCCCCTGGGTTCAATATCCAGTATCCTTGCCCAAAGAAAAAGAAGTATTTCCATTTTAAAGGTGAGATAAGGAAGAGACTTGAAGTGGCAGAGCCAAGACTTGAACTAGTGGACTATGCAGTCTTCACTATGCATCACTGTGACAAAATTGTAAGCATAACTAGAAATGTCCTATAGAGCCAGCTTCCTTGACTACATGTTTCAATGACAACTTTTGGTAACATCTGCAACAACTAATTTGTATGGTAACTATCATCCTGCACTTGTATAAAACAAACTCCAGAGGGGAAAAAACACTGACCACTTATTTCAAAGACTGCAATATAAACCACTTTGTAAGTGATAGGAAAAGTTTCATTCAATTAATAAGAATTATTAAAAAATATAAGCATACTGAAATAAACTATTTCTCCCCCTAGGTATATATGTGGGGGGGCGAATAACACTTTACAAATATTTCTGACTTAGGATATACAGTGTCTGTTAAGATCAGGAAAGAAGAAATTGTTTATAGAGGGCATTATGAGATCACCTTGAAGGGGTCAATTGGATCCAATTTATGAAAGCAAACATTCATATCATCCCTCCTTTTGTTCATGTCTATAGCATACATATTGGACAGCTATTTTTTTCTTGCCATATGATCTCCAATGAGTTCTGTTATTCTTACTTTATTACTATTTTTCTTTTCTAAAATCTTTCTATTAGCATCCCCCTCTCTACCTGTCATTAACTTTCCTACATTCTAAGAGGTCCCCAACATTATAGAGAAACTAAATAAAGGATATAATTCAGCTATATCCAAGCAAGCATAACAAAACTCAAGAGACTAGAGTGTCCCCTGGGAACCAATTTGGAAGCAAAACTGATAATAATATTTGAATAATGTTTTAAAGAGTCTTTTATACTTAAAATTTACCAGTGATTAGAGTATTAGCCATTAGAAGCATTACATTAACATAAAATATCGATTTTTGTTATTTAATCCTTTATACTATATTAAGAACTCAATATATCCTTATAAAATACTACCACTAATTTTCAAATATCTTGTCATGAGTGTTCCAATTTGTAGGTTAATCAAGGCCTTTTCATTTTGGTACCCCTATTTGAACTCTGGGTAAAGAAAGAAGTAGCCATATATAAATCAAGAAGAGCTGTAGAAAGACTTTTGGAGAAGAGATAAGATCACATGAATGAAACAATCTGACAAAGATCTTCCAAACTACTATTACTTCTGTCTGTCTTTAGCACCTTCCTCTTCAAGTATTGTTTACTTACTCGATTGCAAGTAAAAGCAATAAAAATACTGACTAGAGATGGAAATGATAAGCTAGGGATCAAAAGAAATGTGCAGTGTTATTTCCCAACATGAAATTCTTCTTTCTATTCTTTCAAGACAAAGATTGAATTAATCTATCTATCTGTCTATCTATCTATCTATCTATCTATCTATCTATCTATCTATCTTAGATCTATATACACATATATACACATGTATATATGTATATAAGTATAAATATAATTTGAATAAGCAAAACTTTTGAGTGAGAATAAAGCAACTTTATTGCTGACTTTAAGAATGTTCTCTAATTTATTCTATGGGGCTTCTCATGTCTGTGCATGAAATTTAGGGCTGATTTCATGTTTTTATCCATTTACAGGTAATCAACAATTAATATGCCTAGTCTAGTACAGTAATAAAAACTTTGAATTTCAAAGTCATAACAACTTTCCTTCCCCTGTTCAGTCCTGCTATAGGTTGGCCCCTTGTAGTGAGAGAAGGGTGTCTGGTCTTTCACTGCAAACTCTTAGATTTCAGTTGAAGCTCACTTTTTCTCTCTCTTGGCATTCTGCTCCTGAGAAGATGACAGTTGACTTGACCCTTAGGATCACTGAGCCCCTCCAGGCAGGCTACCTCTGACCCATGACAAACACTTAGGCAACATTTGTTCCAACCATCTCTAAGAATGTAGGTCTAATACAGCCACCTCTTTGTCACTCCACCTTCAAAACAGCTGGCCAAACAGTCTCATGCTCTTTAGATTTCTTAGTCATGAGTCAGATACCGGGTCCTAAATGGCAGGACTCCAAGTGATCTTCTTAAAGCCTCTCTCTCTCTTGGATTCAGATGAAGGGAGATATACCCTACTCCTTCCCTCTGGAGGTGTGACAGGAAATTCAACAAACCAACAACTCTCTCCAAAAATCTCCCTTTCCTTAATTTACAACCTCTTAATCCTTTTACATCCTTGACGTGGTTATAGTAGCAGAAGAATCACATAATTGTTTTTCCTTCTCCTCATGTAATAACTGGAGGGTAACTTCATGTCTCACCCTGAAATCTGTTGCCTTGGGGTCTCAGCTAAAAAGACAGACTTTCATTTTAAGATCCTGTGATACATGGTTCCAAAACTGAAATTCAAGAGGTGAAGGGAAAAAGTTTTTTTCATTAAGTAAGGAAGAGGAAATGCTAGGGTAATTTGGAATTTTAGAGGTGAAGTAAGATCTCCAAAGGAGCAATATTTACTTACCACCATGTTTTCATTTGCCAACCATATGCTCATCCTCATAACAATTAAATAAAAATGTAGAATTATTGGTGATTTTCATGTACCAGGGATAAAGCCTCAAATCCTAAGAAAACAGACATGCTACTCTGTGCCCAAAACTGCTAACCTTATTTCCATAGAGTAAATCCCATAGAGAATCTAGAGGTAAACAAGAGTCCAAAGAGAGAAAAATGTCTGCCCTTCTGGCAACATTATCTCAGGGAATTTATAAGAACTTAAGAAATAATTAACATCATACAGGTCAAATAGAGATTTCTGTATCAAAAAAGACATATGTTTTGGGAAAGCTCCAAATGAATTCACTATATTTAGAAAGAAAATAAGGAGATGATTTTAAATTAACAGTTTTATAATATGGAGAAACAATTTGAAATGGTCTCTTTGGGGTTTAAATTTTTTCTCAACTTGCAATAATGCTTGATGAGATTCACATTTTGATTTTCATAGCATTTCAGTTTGAAATTTCTCTAGAATAATTCATCAGAAAAATTACTATTTGAAAATGATCCTTTTCCATTCTTGTGAACATTGAAGATACCCTCGCTACATCACTATGGAACATATTTCCTACAATATGCCATTTTAAGAAGTCTTTATTGGGCCTTTTCAAATTTTACTTGCTTTTTTACCATTAAGTTTTTAAGGTAGTTATAATTAGTTTCAATTTAACTATTTATGTGGGGTTCATGTGGCATGAAAGAAAATATTCTAGAAAAATATATTAAGAGCAATAATTAAAACCACAATTTAAATCTCATCACAATCCGGAGGAATATAACTTAGAATAAAATCTACCCAGAGACTGATTTTTGAGCACTTTTTGTGGTTGCTTATTATCCTGCTATATAACTTAAGTACACAGTAAGCATGTTAAAACTAACAGGTAGCTGTTAACTTGAAATTCTTGATAGAAGTCAAACCTTCAACAACCATGTGAATATAGATATTCATATTTAATTTCATGAAGTTCTTTTTTCCCCCCAGTCCTATAGCTTAATATCACTTTGTTTTAAAAATTACCTTCACAGCCGATGGCAAAGAAAATGATAGGCAAATATTTATTAGGCCATACATTTGTCTTAAATTAGATCTAACTAAATCATAAGTAGGCATATTCTTACCAGTTTTTATAATCTCTTTTGAAAAGGCATTGCAACATTTCATTTTGTTAATTTCAAATCAGCCAGTTTCCTACAACCAGTACCCAATGGAAAGCTGAAAGAACCTAATATTGCTTCTTTTCCTGCTTCCCTCCTCTTGGTGTGTGTTTGTGTATGTGTGCAGGAGTATAAAGAAATGATTATTTCTGCAGCTTTTGATCTGAAAGCTTGTCACTCTATTTGGTATAATTCAATTTACCCCCTTCCAAAAATAGAAGCTTCAGTTGCCATCCTCGCCTCTTTAGAATCTCCATGCAGGCAAGCTTAGCTAATAAATTTTGATTAATGTAGCCAAAAACAAACTCCCACCTCAAGCCCCCTATACTCGGAATACTATCATCATATCAGTTTACAGAAAGAAGGAAATAACACAATAAGGTTGGGAGGGATGGAGATAGGGTAAAATAGTAATAAAAAGTAATTATATAAAAATGCTAAAGATATAACATCTGTTTTTTGCTTAGCCCACTGAGCTTGACAGTTCCAGATTTATGCTATTGTCCATGTTTAAATAGATACAAAGAAGGGAAAGGGAAAAAAATGTTTATGTGAGATTATTAAATAGTGCAGGAAAAATACGAGTCTTTATTACACTGGTAAGGAAAAGAGAAACTCAGTGAAATTTCTTTCCACAGATTTGCCTTTGTGATCTGCAAGGTGCTGTTCCCCTGCTTACATTCCGTTACCCTGGCAACACACTCCTGTAAAATAAAGATTATTAAAGCGCATATGATTATTTTGCTGCTGAGTGAATAAGACAAGCCGCTTCTGAAATGCCTTATCAGAGAAATTCAATTTTAGACCAAATTGTGTTTTTGCCTCCTTCTAGCTTTCTCCTCCCTCCCCCACTTCAAATAAAACCATCATCTCCACAGTTACCACATGATATTTTGTTACTCATTCACACCTTTAGTATTTTTAAGCTTTCTTTTAATTTCATGAAAGCATTTGTCCCATTCTCCTTATAGACTGGATATGTAGCTCCAGTCTATTTTCCAGCTATCTACCATCTGTTTGCAAATCAAAATTAGAAGGCAATGTTTCCCTGCTTTGGTTTTATTACATAGTAGTAGAGATACTAGATGCTGTACCCAATATAAATGCATATTTTATCCATTGGATATGCAATATTTCACCCAAGAATAACATACAGAGCTAGGATGAGGCCTGTGGCACCACTCTAAAGGCTGCACATCCACTGTACCAGGCAGGTATCCTTGCCCTTACGTTTAGTGTTCTGTGCTTTCCTATTTGACACTGCCCTAAGGTGATGCCGCAGAGATGGGCAGTTTTACAATTGCTCTGACAGCCACTCACACCTTTGTGGCTCAATACTTCTACATTTTCTATTCAGTTTTTAAAGATAATAGACAAAAGATTCTTGTGATCCTGGAAATTATTTACTATTAAACTTAGGTCTGTTAATATTTGCCAATTTCCTAAAGAGATAAATAATGACAACTTTGCTACATCTATTTAGTAATTTTGCTAGAAGCCATATCATTAGCCTCTTTAGGGTCCAAAAAAAAAAAAAGTCAATAAAAAAGAAAAAAAACCCCAGCAAATTGGTAACAGCAAACTTTTTTTTTTATGTTGTCTGCGTGAAAAAGCTATCATTTAAAAATATTTTAATGTAAGAGTTAAATCAGCTTTGAAGGAGAGGTGGAGGAAATGGAGACTATTCCGAAAAAGGGAAGACTTCAACTGAGGCTACACAGAAAATTCCTTTACATGTCTGTTAAAACTGATGAGAGACACGGGTGGACAAGAGCTGCCCTGGAGAAACCTTCATCCTACACTGCCCGACAGCGGATGGCTGAGATGGATGACGCTACTTCCACTGAGATTGTTTACGAGACATTTTCTCACTGCTATAAAGCACTGGTATGTAACTTGATACTGTTGTGTGCGTGTGTCCGTGAGCAAATGCTCACACACACAGCGGTATACAGTGTTGATATTCTAATATGTTATTGTTAATCTTTCCTCTGTTAACATTCATTTCCAGGTCCAATCAAGTACCATATCCTTATATTGAATAAGCAGGTAGGCCTAAGTACAAACCCCAGCTCATTAAATAAGAAATGACATTGAAATTTAATAAGTACTAGAAACTAGTACTCAGAATCCTGCTTAAGCAGGATTCTGTGTCAGTTCTTCTGATGAAGCAAACCAAATTTAGTATTATACACGACATCTTTAGTATGCTACCACCATGGATCTTAGGGCTGTAATTCACTCCCAGCACTGCCCAGAAGGTGTCACCACAGCCTCATTGGCTTGAAGAACTTGGGGACAAGTGGGGAGTAGAAAGCCAAGGGAGAAAAACAGACACAAAGAAAAAAAAAAATCTTCATGCAGACAAAGGAAAATAAGCCAACTACCAGGCAATAATATTTGCAAATAGAGAAATTCAAACATTCACCCTATGCTAAAATTTTAAGTTTTCTATAGGAGAAAGTGGGCCCCCATCTGTCAGTGACAGTAGAAAATGGGAGATTCAAAGAAGGTGCTATTTGAGGCGGGCATTTTGTAGAAAGTAAACAGCAGGCAGTGACTAAGAAATATCCATGTACTGAGCCTGGTCCAAGCTTCTCACCTACACTGGTTTACATCACTTCTAGTCACTGTAAGCTGCAGTGGGCCTCATAAAAGGAAAGATTTAAAAAATGGCTGAAAAGAGCTGCTATAAAAAAATCAAAGAATATACAGTACAAAGTCTTTTATTGAGAAACGGCACAAATTAACTCCAAATTACTGCCATAGTCAGACAAGAGGAGGCTTCCAGGCACAAAACTTGTTGCTGCACTCCATCTTGCTTTATTGTGATGTCTTCACTCATGTACTAGTAGCTGAAAGCCAACCCCTTCATAGTACTACATCTTTTAATCTCCACTCCTGCCCCCTGTAGCTTAATTAAAAGACAATGAACCTTTTAAAGTAGTCAAATGGAAAATATAAAATTGCACCATTCTATCAAAGCTTAAGATATTTCTGTTCTCAGAGCATGAGAAGAATTCCAAATAACATACTTGGTATTTCATTACATGCCAGTCCCACTCCGCCATTTCTTTATCAGCTCTTGGTTAAAATAGCTATTTGGAACCAGGAAGGCAACTCAACCTCAAACTGATAAATAGAGTCAATTTTTTTTTTTAAACAACAGTCAAGTAAGATCATTTGATCGTTTCTTTAGATCATTGAATCTGATTATTAATTTCTAAAATAATTTATTGTAATTCTGTATTCCTTCTATGTTTAACTGCCATAGGTCTAAAAATTAGTAGTCTTTTTTCCTTAAGTATTATTTACTCAATGTGTTGTCAGTTTTAGGGCATGTGGGCTAAAATATGATAAATATAATAAAATGTTATTAGAGGATAAGTAGGCCTGGCCTGAATGCTTAGCATTCCTTCAACTCCACAGCCTAAATCTATTCATTTTGGCAAAGGGCACCAAGACAAATCCATGCCGTTTGAAATGTTCCATGGGAGTCTTTAAAAATGAAGGTCTTGTCTACTCTTTATGGACATTAAAATGCTTCATCCCAAGGACCCCTTTATAGCAAATTGCAAGCTGTTCTGTTTTATCTGCTTTGACAGGATGAAGGGCTGAGCTGGCCCTAGAGGGATGGGATACAGAGTCTGAGTAGTTCAAACTTGAGATTTCCAATAAACCATCTCCTACAATTAGAAAAAGGCATGGAGGAGAGTCATTTCCGCAGGTAGTTTCAACCTGTTAAGAATTATTTTATTCCTTTCTACTTATTGCATCACTAAAAATCTAACTAAAATCATGTTCCTCCAATGCTCCACTCCACACTAACCCTAAAGCTCTAACAACCAGCCTACTGGAGCACTGGCAAACATATGTCTTTCTTGGTCACTAGATTCTGTTATCTTTATTCTTTATTTCTTACAAATTCAAATTCTTTCCAGCACTACTCTTGCATAGTTATTATTATCCTTTCTCCTTAAGTTTAAGTGTTCACTATAGGTTGGAAACGTCTATAGTTTCTCTTTTTCTTTCTTGCTTTTCAATTTCCATAAAGGAAATACTTGCATTTTAGTTAGTTAAGAAAGGCTGACAGGGCATGAGATTTAGATTTAATTCTTCGTTTAAAGATTCCTAATATAAGACTAATGAAAATGAAGGAAGGGGAAAAAGTCAGCACTACCTCCAAAATCTTTAACAATAACAAAATAATAATTTATCAGGAAAGACTGTGCCAGGTCAGAGAATGTATGTACCTCAAACATATTCTAAAATCCTTAACTACAGTAAACAATACCTAAACCTCTGACCTAATACTGAAATCATCCAGTCTGTTCCCTTCTCAAGTTTCTTATTTTCCTGTACCAAAACATCATTAAAATTGTACTAACATATCAAAAGGGAGAAGAGAATGGAATGAAAAATCATCAGCAATTAAAATAGGCATAAAAAAGTGATCTAAAGCACAGGCTTTCAAGTCAGACAGACCTGGATTTCAATATTGGTTCTACTGACTCCTCGTAAGTTCTTGAATGATTTAAGATTCAGTTCATTCTCTTATAAAGCAATAACAATGATAACAACTTTGTAGGGTTGTGATTTAAATAAGACCTCACAGGTAAAATATTCAGCCTAGTGCTGTCATATAGCAAATAAATATTCAAGTGTTAATTATTACCGAAAAAAAATTTAGGTAGGGGAATTGTGGGACTTATTGTGGAATGAAAATATAATGGTGGTGTGTGTGTGTGTGTGTGTGTGTGTGTGTGTGTGTGTGTGTGTGTGACTGAGTATTGAGCCCAGGGTGTTCTACCTCTGAGGTACACCCCAGGCCTATTTTATTTTTAATTTTAAAATAGGGTATTGTTAAGTTGCTCAGGCTGGCCTCAAATCTGTGATCCTCCTGTCTGAGACTCCCAGGAACTGGAATTCTAGGCATGTGCCACTATGTCTGGCTATAATATTCATTTTATGTGACATTTTATAACAAAATAGTATTCCATATGGGAGAATAAATAGAACTTTCACCCTGTTGATAATTTAAAATTAATCTAAAGATTATTGTGCTTTCAGTAATAAAGGCATAGAGACTTCACAATGCAATGTAAAGTTTTACATAAACCTTCTGCTTTTCAAAATATTAAACATGGTAGATGAAATATAAAAATGGATAACTAAAAACAAAAGGCATAAAATAGGCTCACATATTTGCATGGGTCAGGATGGAAAAAGAAGTGCAAAACAGTGTGCAGGGCAGGGCTCCAGGCATGCTGGGCTCTGGAGGGAAACAATGGCAGTCAGGGATTAGGCTCCAGTGTGAAAAGGGGACTAAACAGGCTTCACAGAAATGGGGAAGAGATATCAAACCATGGTTCCATGTTGGGGCATGGTGTGGGGCTTCCCCTACCTGAAGGATGGCTTTATGGCTGAGTCCCTACTATCTCTCTGGCTGAACACCAAGGTGTCCTTATAAGACCTTTGTCTCGAAGGAACCCAGGGGAGCCAGATGCAGGTAATTGAAAGATTATCACAGGGAGGAATGAGCAATGTCAAACAAAAAGAACAAAACACTCATAAAACCTCCCACTCAAAATATGCCTGCAACCCCAAATTCACAGAAATCTAATCCTAACAAAAGTACCCAACAGAATCAACAAATCAAGTCAGAAAATGAATTCATGCCACATACAATTAGTTTTATTGAAACAGTCTGACAAAGATGTTAAGAGAAGCATATTTAGAATGTTTGAAGATAGAAATGAAGAAACAATTTCTGCAAAAGCCAAGAAGAAATTAAAAAATGAGAGACAAATAAAGTAATAACACATAGATGTGGGACAAAAAGTAAAGTGAAAATATAGTCACTGAAATTAAAATCTTAATAGCATGGATAAGCTCTGGAGTGATATATATATATCCCTCCAAGAAATGAAGCAAAAATGATTAAATGTTTTAAATGAGTCCAGCAAGGTTGCATAATATGAGATCAATATATAAAAATCAACTATATCTTTATACCCTACCAATGCATAGACTACAATTTGAAAATAAAATTAAGTAGATAACACCATTTACAATATCATCAACAAGGATAAAACACTTAGGGCTAGCATTATGCTGAGTGAAATTAGCCAGTCTCAGAAAGTCAAGGGTCATATGTTTTCTTTCGTATGTGAAAGCTAGAGAAAATGGGAAAGAAAAGGGACTTCATGATAATAAGAAGTGAGACCGGTAGAATAGTGAAAGGGATGGGGAAGGGAGGAAGAGAAGGGAAAACAATGAGGCTTGAGGAAGAAAACAGACCAAATATTACGTCCATACATGAAGGTGTCACTAACAACTTTAGTAGTGTCTATGGGGAAGGAAGAGGGGGTAGCAGGATGGGGTTAGGAGGGAACTACACCAAAACATTTGTGTACATATATGAATGTACTACTTTGAATCTCACTATGATATATAATTATATTGTACCAATAAAATTCTCAAAAATAGGGGAAAAGAATAATCCATTCAGGACTAAATGTAACAACAGAAGGGCAGACTCGTACACTAAAAACTACAAAACACTGTTGAAAGAAATTTAACATTTTTAAAATATCCAAATAAATGTAAAGATATCTAATGGTCTACCAATAGACTGGGAGATTTAATGTTGTTGAGATGATAATATGCCTTAAATTGATTTATTGAGTCATATGAATCCTATTAAAGCACCAGATATAAACGGGGCAAACCCAGTTACTTGGATGGTTGAAGTAGGAGGAATGCAAGATTGAGGCAAACCTGGGCAATTTAGTGATATCCTGTCTCAAAATTTCAGAAAAGGGTTGGGGACATAGCTAAGTGGTAGAGCATTTGCCTAGCATGGGTAAGGCCCTGGGTTAAATCCCTAGTACCACAAAACAAAACAAAATGAAATAAAACAAAACACAGAAACTGACAAGTTGATTCTAAAATTCATATGGAAATGCAAGGGGCCCAGAATAGACAAAACAATCTTGAGAAAGACAAACTTGTAGAATTTATATTTCCTAATTTCAAAACTTACTACAAAAGCTACAGTGATTGAGATTGTGTGGTGCTAGCATAAGGAAAGGCATTTAGGTCAGTGAAATAGAATTAATATCTCAGAAGTGTACCCTTATATGTCTGGGCCATTGACTCTCAGCAAGGATGCTAAGATAATTCGATGGGGGAAAGAAAACTTTTTAAAAACTGTATTGTAGCCAGGCGTGGTGGTGCACACTTGTAATCCCAGCATTTGGGAGGCTGAGACCGGAGGATCCGGGTTCTCGGCCAGCTTCAGCTACCTAGTGAGGCACTCTGCAACTTAGTAAGACCCTGTTTCAAAATAAAGAATAAAAAACAGGAGGGCTTGGGGTATGGCTTGGAGGTAGAATGCTTCTGAGTTCAATCCCCAGTACCGCAAAAAAACACAACAACAAAAAACTGTATTGTGACAAAGGACTATCTACATGCAAAAGAATGAAGTAATCTCCTATTTCTCACTGTATACAAAATTAAGAAATGATATATTAAAGAATGAAGGAGCTAAAACTATAAAGGTCTCAGAAGTAAACATAGGAATAAAATATTCTTGACTTCAGCTCAGGCTGTTATTTCTCACAAAGAAAAGTGTGAGAAACTGGACTTCATCAAAATTAAAAACTTTTGTTCTTCAAAGTATGCCAGCAAGAAAGTGAATCAACAACCAAGAGAAATGGAAGAAAGTAAGCTGGGCGTGGCGACACACACCTATAATCTCAGTTACTGGAGGCTGAGGCAGGAGGATCATAAGTTCAAGGCTAGCCTTGAAATTTTTGTGAGACCCTGTCTCAAAATAAAAAATAATAAAAGGGTTGGGAATGAGACTCAGTGGTACAGCTCCCCTGGGTTCAATCCCAGCATTGCGATAAAGAAGAAGAAAGTATTTGCACATCATATATTTGATAAGGAGCTTGTATTAAAAAATGGGCAAAAGACACATAAAACTCAATAATAAAAAGGCCAAAATCCAATTTTAAAAATGGGAAAGTAACCGGGTGTGGTGGCGCATGCTTGTAATCCCAGCATTTGGGAGGCTGAGACCGGAGGATCCAGGTTCACGGCCAGCCTCAGCTACCTAGTGAGGCACTCCGCAACTTAGTGAGACCCTGTTTCAAAATAAAGAATAAAAAATAGGGCTGGGGGAATAGCTTGGAGGTAGAATGTCCCTGAGTTCAATCTCCAGTACCGCAAAAAAAAAAAAAAAAAAAAAAGGGAAAGTGATTTGAATAGAAATTTCTCCAAAAAAAAAGAGAAAAATACCAATAAGCATGTGAAAAGATTCTCATTAGTCATTAAGGATATGTTAACAAAAACCATAATGAGATAATACTTTGTACTCATCATGCTATACAATAAAAAAGACAGACAGTAACAAGTATTACTGAGGATGTGGAGAAATTGGAAACCTCAAACATTGCTGGTGGGATTGTAAGATGGGTCAGCCACTTCTCGCAGTTCTTCAAAATGTTAAACATAGAGTTATCGTATGCCCCAGTCCAATAATTCCACTCCTACAAATATACCCAAGAGAAATGAAAACATCTACACAAAAACATAGACATGAAAGTTATAGAAGCACTACTCACAATAGGCAGAAAGTGGAAACAACAAAAGTGTCCATCAAAGAGCCGGGCGTGGATGGCGCATACTTGTAATCCCAGTACTTGGGAGGCTGAGACAGAAGGATCAAATCCAGCCTCAGCTACTTAGTGAGGCCCACTGCAACTTAGTAAGACCCTGTTTCAAAAATAAAGAATAAGCCAGGTGTGGTGGCACATGCTTGTAATCCCAGTACTTGGGAGGCTGAGATAGGAGGATCGCAGGTTCAAATCCAGCCTTGGAAACTTTGTGAGGCTTCAGCAAACTAATGAGACCCTGTTTCCAAATAAGAAATAAAATCAGGCTGGAGATGTAGCTTGGAGATAGAATGCCTCTGGGTTCAATCCCCAGTACCAAAAAGAAAAATAAATAAAAAATTAAAAATAGGGCTGGAGGTGTAGCTCGGAGGTAGAATGTCCCTCGGTGTCAATTCCCAGTACCGCAAAAAAAAAAAAAAAAAGTGTCCATCAAATAACGAACAGACAAAATACAGTGATATACTCAACAAAAGAAAAAAAAGCTATGAAATACTAATGGGTATTATAATATGGGTGAACCTCAAAAGTGTTATAGTAAGTGAAAGTAGTTACAAAAGAGAAAGTATTACATGATACCATATATACAAATGCTTAGCATAGACAAACTTATAGAGAAAGTAGATTCGTGGTTTCATTGGGCTGGGCAGGGGCATAAGCGAATAGAAGGAATGATGGGGAGTAACCAGCAGTAGGTACAAGGTTTATTTTGGGGGGTGGTAGAATTCAAATGTTCTAAAATTAGATTTAGGTAACAGTTGCAGAATTTTGTAAGTATACTAAAATGCATTGAATTGTATTCTATATACAGAAGATATATTTATGACATGCAAATTATATCTCAATAAAGTGTTTTTAAAATGGCTGGGGATGGGAATGTAAACTGCTATAACCACTTTGGGCAACACTTAATGTAGTTAAAGGTACACATACCTAGTAATGCGACTATCAGGTACTTAACAAGGCAAAAATCTTACACACAGCCAGGTATGGTGGCACATGCCTGTAATTCCAATACTTGAGGCGGAGACAGACAGATCACAAGTTCGAAGCCAGCTTCAGCAACTTCGCAAGGCTCTCAGCAACTTGGTAAAAGCCTGTTTCCAAATAAAACATAAAATAGGGCTGGGGGTGTAGCTCAAAGGTAGAATACCCCTGGGTTCCATCCCCCCCACCACCCCCTCAACACACATCTTAAACATAAGTAAAAGGAGATAAGCAAACAACGTTCACTGTTGCAATGTTTTTAATAGTTGAAAAAAACAGAAACTTCCTACATGTTTATGAAGAAATGAGTGGCTAAATAAGCTCAGCATATTTTTAAAATGGAATACCAAAAAAAGTATCAACAAAAATAAACCTAAAAAATAGAATACTGAGAAAATAAAGGAATCTACAGAATGATATACATAGTGTGGCACTGCATATGCTCAAAAACATGTTATACAACATACCACTTTGAGTACAGAGATATAATAATGTAAAAAATTAGGAATAAAAATCACTAACTTCCAGGTATTATTTCTGAGAAGAAAAGATGGAATAAACTTCATGGTAAGACATGAATTATCCTGATAATGTACCATCATAATTATTATTAAAAATTCCGTAGTGGTCATACCAAATTGTTAATTTATTAATCTGTACAATGGGCATGTAAATATTGCTAATTTTAGTCTCCATCTTTTTTTCCCAGTAGGCTTAAAATATATTTTAACATATACACAAATAGCATGATCTGATAAATTTAGTTTCCCCAAATAGCAAGGCTTCTCAAAAAGATTTGTTTTTCACTTAATGTATCAAGGGCAAATATTTCTCACTCAAGTTAGCAGTACAGTAGTACTAAAAGTCAAAGGATTCACTTAGTCAAAATGCTAAATTTTTTTAAAAGGTGAAATTACCATGTATGAATTCAAACACTTTGAAAAACAGATGCTCTCTGACCTTCCCACTAGTGTCACCTGACAAGGTCATTGTTTCAAGAATATAATAATTACTCAGGAATGAGGGAGAGCATTTAGTGGGGTATTCTCCCTACAGCTTTCTCAGTAGAAATCACAGAAATGACAACTGTAATTAAATCTTTTTTAAAAATTACCTATGAGTTTTAAGTTAGAATGAAAATTATTTCTAACCGTATGAACTTTCACACTGAACTGTACTAAAAGAAATCCTTCCAATTTTTCCTTTATATCACTAAAGCATGTGACAGCTAAATAAATAGGAAGTCTTCACTTGTGACCTTTCACAGCTATTCAAAAGAAGCAATTCTGTTTGCCACTGTTCCTCTTACTGGAGATACAAATGAAGCAAGTTTAATTTTAAAAATTAAATCAGCTCTTATCCAAAAAAGCTAAATGCTTTAAGAAAAACATTACCACAAAAGAAGAAGATATCATTTAGCCCTGAACCATAAAAAGTTAGCAGCTTCTTTCATCATCTGGTAATGATGTCTTAAATTTGGGAAAGGAAAAAAATTAGAAAAAGGATTTTTGAGGTTGAAGGGAGCTATGAAAATTCAACAATGTACAACTATTATCAGAAAATTTAAGATTTCATCTTTGGTACTTTTAGCAGAGACTAGCCTTCATTGACTTTTTCCTTAATAAATATAACATGATAAAAACAATGAAAGATCTTGTACCATCACCCACATTTACTACACCATTATCTGCATTCCTATCAGGGGTAACAAGCAGATCTCGTTTTGCGAGCCAATTCAGAATGACTGGACATGGCTGCTCAGAATACTGTCAAGAGAGGATCTTGGAACACCTGAGTTTACCAGCAGAGTGGTAGATTGGTTAAGAAAGAGGAATGGTGATGCGTGAACCAAATATTTGCCAATCTGGGGCTGAGGATGTATCTCAGTGTAAAGCATTTGTCTAGTATGTTCTAGGCCCTAAATTCAATCCCCTCTACAGGAAAGAAAGAATGAAGAAAGAAGGAATGAAAAAGGAAGGAAGGGAGGGAGAGAGGGAGGAAGGGAGGCAGGCATGCAGGCAGGCTGGCAGGCCAGCTAATCTGGTTTTATATCTGTAAATAAGGACAAGAAAAAGTAAGCATATTTATCTATAGAGTTGTTTCAGGATATGATAAAGTTAGTTCCTCCCTAAATTACTTAAATCAGATTCAAATAATTATTAGTATATAGTATCAGAAATAAATACATGTTGTTTAAAAAGGAGGACTTTCTCAACTAGAAGCAATATACAGGAATTGATGGTAGGAGCTGATGGGAACAACAAGAGCTACAGGAGAAGAAATTCAGTAACTCAAAACATTTATCATTTTGCCTATTCTGAGCATTTCACATGAATGGAATCACACATATGTGATTTTTTTTTTTTTTTTTTTTTGTGATTGGTGTCTTTCACTTAGCATAACACCTTTAGGATTTATCCACAAAGGCATATACGACTTCTTCATTCCTTTTTTAGGCCCAAATAATATTTAGTTGCAAGGCTATATCACATTTTATTTTTTCCATTCATTAGTTGATAGACCTTTGGGTTATTTTCACTTCTTTAAATGAAATATTTCAGCCAAGCATGGTGGGGCATACTTGTCATCCCAGTACTTGGAAGGCTAAGACAGGAGGATCACAGGTTCGTGGCCAGCCTCAGCTACTTAATGAGACCGTCTGCAACTTAGTGAGACCTTGTTTCACAATAAAGAATAAAAAATAGGGCTGGGGTATAGGTTGGAGGTAGAATACCCTTGGGTTCAATCCCCAGTACTGTAAATAAATAAATGAATGAATGAATGAATAAATAAATAAATAAATAAATAAATACATAAATATTTTATTGGTTAAGTAACATAATTCTCAAATATTTTATATATAAGTATTTCAGAGCATTTGACAATTGGTGCCCTAACATCTATGAAATTGGCATTACTGTTATATTTTTAATAGTTGTTAAAAATTAAACAGAAAGACCTATTCTGGTATTAAGCAGTAAAACTTAAAAAATATGCACAAGTCTTTACTATACATAGACAAAAAGCCTTGTGGTTAATGTAATATTTGTTTTCAGTCTGAAGTGCAACTTAACCAGAGGCCTGGAAAAAGAATAGAAGGGAGTTATCAATAATAATAATAATTTTAGAAAAATATTGTCTTTGTCTTATAAAGAACATGTAGAACATACTCTTTAATTTAGTAAATAGTTTTAAAAGTTGTTTTATTATTGTAACAGTTTTAGAGCTGTTATTATTGTAGCTAAAACAATTCTTTAGTATTATAAAATTTTGGAAGTTCTTATAATTTTCCCCCCATACTTATCAGAAGTTGTTTGCTAATTTAATTTATTTTTGCTTAAAGTGTGATTTTCTTTTCCTTTTCTTTCCAACCTCTCTTCAAAAAAAAAAGTGGGTTTCTGCTAATGAATTGATGAACAGTTGTCTAATATTTTATTTGCCCTTTGAGCTATTTAACTTGATATTTATATACTTGATAATTTCTTTAATATAATTGATAAAATAGTGATATGTATTAGTGTTAGCTCTGTGTGTGTGTGTGAGTGTGTCTGTGTGTGTGAGTGTGTGTGTGTGTGTGTGTGTGTGTGTGTGTTTGTGTTGATGGTGGTGTGGTTGAACCCAGCACTTCACAACATGCTAGGCAAGTTATCCACCATTAAGCTACATCCCCAGCCATACTGAAGAGATTTTAAAAGTTTCAAAATCTGTTCCAATAAAGAAACAAAGCCAAATGGCTTCTAGATGGAATTAAGATATAGAGAAGAAACCTATGATATTCATCTTATAAAAGAAATATGATATTAACATTATAAAAGGAAACAACTCACAATCCAGAAAAATGCCAATCTAACTGGGTCATAATATTGGCAGGAACTAGGTTCCCTTAGGACTCAATGCAACCTGCTACTCTCAACATATGGTCCAATTGCCCAGAATCTAACCAGAAATAATGGCCGATTCACCAGTTTCTAGGAAGACAGTTTTGGCACAGTCCCAACGTCCATTTAGACTTGTTTCCCACTTCTACTTCCCAGTATAGTTTTATTTTCTGACTAATAAGAAAAACGCTAGTATGCACATTGGTGTACAGATTTTTATGTGAGCATTTTTTCATTTCTCTTGTGTAGAAATGCTGAGTCATATGATATCTCTGTATAACATTATGCAACACTGCTTTCTAAAGTGACTGTGACATTTTACATTCCCACTAGTAATATATGAGGGTCCGAATTGTTCCATAGTCTCATCAACACTTGTTATTGTCTATCTTCTTTTTTACCCTTTATAAGTAGGAATGAAGCAGCATCTCATAGTGGTTTTGATTTGAATTTCTCTAATGAATAAATACTAGTGAGTAACTTTACAGGTCTTGCTGACCTTTCATATATGTTCTTTTGAACAACTTCAAGTCCTTTACAGATTTAAAAATAGAGTGATTTGGTGCTTTTTATTGTTGTGATGGATTTTTTTAAAATATATTCCTGATACAAGCCCCTTATAAGGTATGTAACTTGTAAACAATCTGTCATTTTGTGTATTGCCTTTACATTTTGATTAAGACCATTTTTTTGATCACTTGTGCTTTGGTGTCATAACTAAAGAAATCATTAAGATTTAGTCCTATGTTTTCCCCTAGAGTTTTACAGTTCTAACTCTTACATTCAGACATATGATCCATCTTATTATTTTTATATATGTTTGTTTTAAGGTAGGAGTCAAATTCTATTCTTTGGTCTGTGGATATTTAGTTATCCCAGCACAATTTTTTAAAAGCACTATTGTTTCTCCAATTGAATTATCTTGGCACCACTGTCAAAAAATCAATTGGTTGCCAGGTGTGGTGGCATACACTTGTAATACCAATACTTGGGAGGCGGAGATAGGAGGATCACAGGTTCGTGGCCAGCCTCCCCTACTGATTGAGGCCTTCTGCAACTTAGTGAGACCCTGTTTCAAAATAAAGAATAAAAAATGGGTCTGGGGGTGGAGCTTGGAGATAGAATGTCCCTGGGTTCAACTCAGTACTGAAAAAAAATTAATCAATCATAAATTCAAGGAATATTTATACTTATGCCAATGCTACAGAGTCTTGTTACCACAGCTTTGCATTAAGTTTTGGAATTGGGACCATTGTGAAGAAATTAAATTTATTTTTGTATATTTGTCTTTTATCTTACAACCTTGATGAACTGCTTAATAAATCTAATAGGGGTTTTTCTGTATATTTTTAGGGCTTTCTATAAACAAAATTATGCAGAGAAATAGTTTTAAATTTTTTGTTCCAAATCTGAATGGCAGTTATTTATTTTTCTTGCTTAAATGCCTTGGCTATAACCTCTAATACAATGATAAGTAAAGGTGTTGAGTGTCGGCATTTTCACCTTGATCCTGCTCTTCATGGAAAGCATTTCACCTTTCACCAAAAAGCATGATGTTTCTAGTAGAGGTGGTATGCAAATTATCTTTAAGTATAAGTAAAAGTTAGTCAAGTAAATAAGCAGCAGGGCTCCTGGAAATCACGTGTTCTAGGTAGAGCTAATGTATGAGGAAATACAAGAGCACAATCTATTTGAGGCACCCTGAGTGTTGTTTCAGTATCGGTGCAGTAGAAAATGGTGGAATTGAGATGTGCTTTAAGTTGTCATATGTGTATCACAGTCAAAGCTATTAGAGAAGGTGATACTGTCCAGGGATAATGTAAGGTGTAACAAAAAATAAAGGTCTACCTCTCGACCCTTGTTTCAAATTGTCAAGAAATAATTTCAGGGTTACTCTTAGATTCTGGAAAGCAATGAAATTTTAAAAACCTGGACATTCTATTAGCAAATCTTTTTATACTGAGAATTAATGCAGTATAGTTTATGGTTTTCATATGCGCAAATTGAAATATTCACTAACAATCACTGCTAAGTTCAGAGTACTGAGAAACCTACACCATCCTGCATTGTCTTCTGAGAAAGACTGCGCATGTTGCAGCCACTGTGTAACACACTGAAGTACTTTTTTTTTTTTTTTTTTTTTTTACGATAGCATAACTGTTTCATAATGCATCTTAACCGTGGACCTAAAGGTTATTATACAAACAATAATTCATCAGTCCTCACTATGCTATTCAGAAAATAAATCTGAAATAAGGTTGTGTGGAATATAAGAAAATCTTAGCTTATTTATTTTTTAAAAGGTTCAGAATAAATATGAAATCCACTATATAGATTGACAGTTCTCGTATAACAGCTACCTTAGTTCCTTATTTTCCCTTACATAGTTTTGTAGAAGACAACCTTTCAACTATCCATCACAATTTTTATTTGTTTTCTATATTCCTATAATATTTCTAAAAAGTTTCTTTCTCTCCTTCCCTTCTTTCTCCTATCTCTCTCCTCCCATGTAGCCCAAGAAAAGGAGAAATATCTGATTCATGTTGGCAATCATTTTATAAATTAAGATTCATCCTTTTTGTTAGTTCAAATATTCTTAGGCAAAAGGTTACAAAATACAGAGTTATGCTGAAGGAAAAGATCCTTTTCCAGCCCTGTTCTTTGCTTTAGTAAATGTGATTAACCACCACCATAGCTGCACTGGCTTGCTCCCATATATTTTTTTTTTCCATTCAAAACATTCAATATAGTGCTGATTTGGCAGAGTAGGGGTAAATACTAGTAATAATGGTTGCAGTTTCATCAGTGACCACTTCTATATTTTGAACATAAAATGGTTCATAACTACTTGGGAATAAGAAAATATAACAAATATGGCTCCAAAAGTAACCAATTTGCCATCTTCCTGAACTTGATGAGAACATAAATGAACACCTCTATATTATATGACAACTATGAACCAGTTGAAAAATCTAATTTATAATAACATTCTCCTTTCCATTTCTCTCTATGTTAAACTACATGAGTTCCATTATTATGTTAAATCCAATATTCTGCAATTCACCCTGCCTTTCATTTTCATCCTCTAGTCCTATAATACTAGGCCTGCAGAAATTTATTAATAAGACAGATATAGATTTAACCTAATATATATGATTTTCCTGAATTATTTCTGTCTATATCTAACAAGTCCGATCTAGGTAAAGTTTCTATTAAATCAGAATATCTTGGAGCTGAAGAACAACTTCAATTTGTTTTTGTTCCTTTATCCATGAGTTATTTGACTTCATATTTTTCATGATTTTAAGGAATGCTTAAGAATGACTTAGTAAATGAATCTAGAAATATAAATCATAGCTAAGAAAGTTATAATTCAACTCAATATTCTAAGTATAAACATGGTTATTCACAATGTAATTGCTACATTTAAGTATGCATTATGTGTCACTGTTTTGCTGTTGTTGTTGGTTGGGTTTTTTGTTGTTGTTTCTGTGGCATTAGAGATTGAACTCAGGGGCATTTTATCTCCAAGCGACACCTCCAGCCCTTTTTTATTTTTGTTTTGAAATAGGGTCTTGCCAGGTTGCTGAGAGTCTTACTACATTGCTGAGGCTGTCTCTGAACCTGCAATCCTTCTGTCTCAGCCTCCCAAGTACTAGGATTACAGGCTTACACCACCATGCCTGGTGTGGTTGTTTTTTGTTGTTGTTGTTTTGGTTTTTTGGAGGGTACCAGGGATTCAACCCAGGAGCATTCTACCTCTGAGTTACATCAGTCCAAGCCTTTTTTTTTTTTTTTTTTTTTTAATTTTGACACAGGGCTCATGAAGCTGCTGAGGGCCTTGCTCAATTGCTGAGACTGGCCTCGAACCTGCAATCTTCCTGTTTCAGCCTCCCAAGTACTGGAATTAGAGGCATACTTCACCATACTGGCTTTAAAAGCACATTACACTCTCATAACACCAGAAGTATATATGCTCATCCCCCAATTGACAGGTAAATAAAATGAAATTACAAAACTATTAATTAGTAGTATTGTATGTGTATGTGTGTGTGTGTGTGTGTGTGTGTGTGTGTGTGTGTGTGTTAGTTACTGGGGATTGATCTCAGAGACATTCTACCTCTGAGCTACATCCCCAGTCCTGTTTTACTTTTACGGGTCTCACCAAACTGCTAAGGGTCTCACTAAGTTGCTTAAGCTGGCTTTGATCCTGTGATCTTCTGGCTCAACCTCCCAAGAACTGAGAGTACAGGTGTGCATCACCATGCCCAGCTAAATGATAGTTTTAAATTTGAATCCAGAGCTATTCAACTCCAAAGCCTGTGTCCTCAAATACTAAATTACATTTCCTTCTTACTGGTAAAGTCATATACTTTACCATTTATTTGTGATCTCGGGTCTACATTTTTAATTATAATTTTAAGTCAGTCTATTAACATAATCTAAAAGTCAACACTAGGCTAAGAAAAATTGAAAACTGGTAACAAAATTCAGAACACCATTTCTAGTAGAGGTGCATTAAAAGAAACCAGGACAACTCCTTGGAGAAATGGTATATTGAAGGTTGAAGAAAGGAATGTTTAGTTTAAGATGAGCCTGGAACATCTTGTTATACCAGAAATCAATAAAATAACGGGAAATTCACGGGTCCATACTGATAAATATATATTTTTGAATGGGACAGAAGAGAAGATTTTATTAATAGCAGAACAGCAATTAATTAATGTGAAAGGAATATTAGAGTTACTAAATCACCATTTGGCAAATACCATAGCAATAAAATTTTAGCAAATATCATCGACATGTTAACAATTTATGGGTAAGTTTGATAAGGAACAGGACATCTCCATTATTTCAGGTTACCCACAAAATTCTTATTAATTACAAAGAAAAAACATAACTTAAAAATTGAGAAATCTAGCTGGGCATGGTGGTGCACGCTTGTAATCCCAGCATTTGGGAGGCTGAGATGGGAGGATCCGGGTTCGCGGCCAGCCTCAGCTACCTAGTGAGGCACTCCACAACTTAGTGAGACTCGGTTTCAAAATACAGAATAAAAAATAGGGCTGGGGGTATAGCTCGGAGGTAGAACGCCCCTGAGTTCAATCCCCAGTACCGCAAAAAAAAAAAAAAAAAAAAAATTGAGAAATCTACCAGATATCACCTAAAAAATGATTGAAGGTAATATGAATAGTAGTAAAATAAAAAGGCATCACATGCCTCCTAGTATGAATACACTGAGAAGACACAGTATCACTTCAATGGTATTCTCACAAAAAATCAGAATCAAACATGAGACAAACTCAAACTGAGGGTCATCCTTTAAAATATCTAGCCTGAACTCCTTAAAAAATACCAAAGTCATCAAAGACAAAAACAGAAAATTCCAGATTAAAATATATCAAGAGACATGACAATAAATGCACTATATGGTTCTGGATTGGACCCTGATGCAGATAAAATTTATTTTATATGCAATAAAGGCTATTGCAGAGGAAATAGGTGCAATATGAAACAGATTTTCAGATTTCATAATAATATTAATCATGTTAATGTTCCTTGTGGTTATATTTCAGAATATTCTTAGGAAATACAAACAGGTATTAGGTGGTAAAGAGGCATTATGTCTGCAACTTACTCTACAATGAGGCAGAAAAAAAGAACATACATACTTAAATATATGCACATCATATATATATATATATATATATGTACATGTATATACAGAGAGAGAAATAGAGATGAAAATAAATAGCAAATATGGTAAAATGTTAGCAATTTGGCTATCTGGTAAAGAGTATACAGAATTCTCTATAATGTTCATGTAGCTTTTCTCTGACATTAAATTATCTCAAAATGAAAATTTATCAGTAAGTTATATTATAAAGCACCACACTCTGTAAATAGTCAAACGAATAGGGCAGCTGAAATATAAGGTAATAGTCACATAAAATGTAGTCTAACTAGATAGTGTTTAAATGTCCATTACATACAAGAAATTATAATAACTTTAGTGTTGATAATGATTCTTTAAAAATAATGCACACTGAAATACTTATGGATATGTACAGATGAAATTATATGATGTCTACAATAGACTTTAAAATAATTCAATGAAGAGGGATGAGTGTGGGGTTATAAATGAAAAAAGATGGACCATGTGCTGATAATTGGTTAAACTGAGTGAAGGGTATGAAGGTTCTGTTCCCTCTTGTTTGTATGCTATACATAATAAAAAGTTTCTAAACAATCAATTCTAAGTAAAAAAAAATACAACAGACCAATCCTACTCCCATTCTGGCCATTTATACCATATTTCCTTTTATCTCTTCTAGGTGATCATTTTATTTGTATTACTAGCTTATTTATCTTTCTAGTCTCTTTATAAAAATAAAAGGAAATACAAATATGTATTCTTATTTCCTCACTCTTTCTACAAAAGGCAAAAAACAATACACATTGCTGCTACAGTCTACATGAGCGCTCCTCAGAGGTCCATGGGTTAAAGGCACTATCAGGAGGTGAGACCTCGTGGGAAGTCTCTGGGTCGTTTGGACGTGTGCCCTGGAGGGGATCTTGGGACCCAGGTCCCTCCTCTTTCTCTCTTCACTTCCCAGCTGCCATGAGGTGAGCAGGTAGCTTCCTCTGCCACGTGCTCCTAACATGATGGACTCCTTCATCACAGGCCCAGAAGCAATAGGGACAACTGATAATGGACTGAAACCTCCTAAACTGTGAGCCAAAACAACCCTTTTCTCTTTAGAAGTTGACTTATCTCGGGTATTTGTTACAGTAACAGAAAGCTAGCTAACACAACTGCTCTGTGCTTTTTCCCTGTACTCCCCCCCAACCAACTTCATATATTCTGGGTATTTTTACATACCAGTTTATAGAACTCTATCTTTCATGTGTGTTCCATGCTTAACCAATCTGTCCCTTATCCTTGACTTATTTCTAGTCTTGTTTTTCTCCAGCAATGTGGACAAGTTTATCTACAGGACAACTTACCAGAAGGGGAATTGCTGGGTCAAGGATATGTTTGGTAGATCCTACCAAATTCTTCTTAGTTTTACTACTGATGCATGAGACACTTCTTCCCCACAGCCTTGCCAATACAATGTATTATCAGTCTTTGGCAGGTTTGTCCAACTGATAGGTGGGAAATTGTGTCTCAATATTTTTTCACTTGCATTTTTTCTTTGTTATGGGCAATATAATTGTTATTTCTGTTACCTCTTATGTCACAGGATGAGGAATCTCTCCATATTTGTAAGTCTTCACCTATACCTTTGGCTGGATTTCCTCCTGTTACACGTAAGAATTCACTTCTTCAAATATTTTCTATTCTTCCAATATATTTAATATCCTCTTTCTGTTTCCTTTTCTTTTATAATCAAATATTTCATTTTTTTTCCTACTAGATATCACATTCAAACAATATAGTACAAAGGCTGGAACATGAAAAGTTTCTTTATATGCTAAGCC
Organism: Graphiurus murinus; assembly: GCA_004027655.1. Classification (NCBI taxonomy): domain Eukaryota; kingdom Metazoa; phylum Chordata; class Mammalia; order Rodentia; family Gliridae; genus Graphiurus; species Graphiurus murinus. The sequence continues at coordinate 72,234 of PVLC010000770.1, forward strand.
TGAACACCATCTACCCCCAGAATGAACCACCATTTTGAGTATCTTATGTATTATTTCAGTCACATTCCATACATAGAGAAGCATATGTGTATATATTCCATTTTATAGATATATTCAAGTGGCAACATGCTACTTAGTTTAGGTAACATTAACTATTGTGATAAATGAACCCTGAAATCTCAGTGGTTTAGAACAATGAAAATTTAATTTGTACTCACATGCCAGTTCAGTGTTGAGGGGACACATTTCTGTGGGCATTGCAATAGCCAAAGACTTTGGAGTCTTCCTACAGCAGCAAACGGAGGGGGAAAGGGAGAGGATAAATCAGAATTGCTTTTTTAATCACCTTTCCTAGAAGTCATCAGAATATTCTGCATAAATTCCTCAGGAAGTAACAGTCCTTTTAGATGCAAGCAAGGCTAGGAAATTTAGTACTTGGTTCAGCACTTAACTCAACTTTATGGAAGGGCAACATAAATCTTTGGAAAGTAGCTAGCTGTCTTTATGAGCTTTGGCGGGGGGGGGGGGGGTTCTGGGGATCAAACCCAGGGTCTTGCACATGCTAGGCAAGCACTCTACCTCCAAGCTATATTCCCAGCCCACTAGCTATATCTTAAACACAAAATCTTGCTGGGCATAGTGGCGCATGCTTGTAATCCCAGTACTTGGGAGGCTGAGACAGGAGGATCGCAGGTTCGTGGCCAGCCTCAACTACTTAGTGAGGCCCTCTGCAACTTAGGGAGACCCTGTTTCAAAGTAAAAAATAAAAAATAGGGCTGCAGTTGTAGCTCAGAGGTAGAATACCCCTGGGTTCAATCCCTAGAACCATAAATGAATAAATAAATAAATATTCAAAAAATAAAATCTTCACATTGTTTTGCTCCATGGTGTGTTTGTTTGCTTAATGTATCTAAGTTCAATAGATAAATCATTTAACTTTCAATAGTTCATATAGGACTGATCCACTTTATAACCTTTTCAACAGTTGCATAATATAAGCAGATCTGCCTGAACTAAGAAGTCTAAGTTTCATCTAAACTATTGTACATGCAGATATTTCTGCCAGGACAATTCTGAAAAACCTCCTTTTATACACAATCAGGCTGCTAAGAAACGTTACCCTGAAGAAAGGAGCTTGGAGATGAATCTACCTCCCCCTTTTCTGGTCTTCTTGGCCCTAAAGACAAGTCTTGCAACAAATAGTAGCAGATTTCATTCCCTCTTGCAACCTAGAGAGGTAAATTTTATCCCCTCTTCGACCACATACATCTGCCTCCCCTCTTTTTGCTTAAAATTGAGGGCTTAGCAGTTAGAGGGTTTTCTCTTAAGTCGTCCAACCCTTGTATATAGCAGGCAGAAGGGTAGGGTAAATTTAAAATAAAATAAAAATAGTGAAAGTTCTCGAGTTTTCAGCCAATGATTGATGGGAACTGATGTGAAACTACCCTTGTCTGTGAGTAGAATAACTTTTAAGCATGTTTCCACTATTTCCCAGAACTTGTGCACAAGAATCCCTAACTGATATTTTACATTTTATTAACTACTATTTGCCTGTTCTTTTTATTTCCTCACTCCTCTACCAGTGTTTCTCGGGATCAAATTCCAAACAAATCACTTGTTCTCAAATCTTAATCTCAGGTCTGTTCCTAGGGAGCCCAAACAAGATGCCATCTTCTCAGCTTCTGGTCTGTAGGGTTCTCATCAGTCACGTCTGCTTGAAGGATCCCAGGCAGTGTTCAAGCTAGAGTCACCTCCAGGAGAGCATTGCTCAAAAGGCACTTGAAACACTGTTTCTTGATGCAAATCATTAACATGGTGGGGAAAATCACACACTGGAATCTCCATGACTTTTGCATTATAATGATGATACTTCTTTACTTGTGAATTCTGCATAGAATTATATCATAATTTCTTTAAATAGACCTCTTTTGGTAGATATTTACCTCATTTCCACTCTTTTGGTATTTATAGATAATGTTGCCAGGACTCCTCTTGTACACAGAATCTTTCCCATATGGGTATGTCCATCCTTGGACTAAATCCCTAAAAACAGAATTGCTGGGATTTAGAAACAGAAAGCACAGGTATAGCAATTTCGAGAGCTACTAACAAATTGCTTTCTTGAGGTTTTATCAACTTTGACTCTTCTTAACAATGTATGAGAGAGTCTCTTCTTCCTTACCACTGACAACACTATCAAAATTTTCCCCTTAGCACATCTGATGTGTTATTTTTTCTCTTCTAAGACAAATTGAGCATCTCTTCAGGACTTTTGGAAATACTATGTACATCACTTATCTTTTTATATTTATCAGATTGTTGGTATTTCTCTTATTGTTTTATAGGAGCTCTTTGTATAACAAGTATCTTTAATCTGAAATATAAAATTTTAAGTGTGTTTCCGCAGCTTATAGTTGCCTCTTTTTACTGTGCCTATTGCATTGTTGGCGGTTTTTTAACCATGGATTTTTTTCTTTAATTTTAATTTAGCTAAATTAAGTAATCTTTTCCATTGTAACTTTTTGAGGTTTGTGTCCTACTTAGGATTTTCCACCTCTGGAATAAAAATAATAATAATTCTCCCAGAGTTTAATCTAGTACTCCTCTACTCTCATTTTTCAAGATTTTTCTACTTGTCCTTTTTTTCTATTTGAAATTCTTGCTATAATGTATGAGAAGAGAACCCAGTATTTTGGTGTGTACAGATGTCTAGCCTTGTCACATCATCACTTATTATTGAATAGCAATTCTTCCCACACTCATTCACAACATCACCTTTAACATATACTAAAATCTCTATGTTTTTTAGTTTACTGTTATACTTTTTATCCAATCACCATACCTATTTACTATACTCTGTAAGTCAATATGGCTTTATGTTATGTTTTAATATCTGAGTGAGACTAGTCTCTGCTCACCATGCTTTTTAAGAATCTTCCTGGTTACTTTTACTTGTTTACTGTTTCATATAAACAACAGATTCATTTTACTAATTTCCAAATTCACGTAGAAGAATATCTATACTTGTCTCCTACTATCCTATTCTCTTTTCCTATTCATAATAAGAATTCTATTTCCCTTCTTCTCACACTAAGACTTTAATCTCCTGAAAGACTGATTCCATTCTCATTAATAAACAGAACAGTAATCAAGAGTATATTAATTGTTAAGTCCCTTCTCAGGTCTAGCACAAATAGCATCTCTTCCTGGGCTTTCATCACTACAGAAGGAAGAGATGCCAATCCACTCTGAACATATGTGATGCCACCTAAATCACTACTTAGAATTTTCTTTCTTGTTTGGTAGTCATGTGTGGCACATAATATTGGCAAACAGAACTTTTTGCAATGATGGAAATGTTCTTTATCTGTGCTGTCCAAAATGATAGCTACTAGCCACAAGCAGCTATTGAGTTTATGAATTGGGGCTGGTTGCTAAATATTAAACATTGTGGTCTTGGAGGGCAATAAATTAATTTTCTGAGCTATACATTAATTGAGAAATAACTATGTCCCTGGCTATTTAAATACTGTACATATTATTTCATTGTTGTTTTCTATTATTATCACCACTCTGTTTCTGAGGTAAGTAAACTGAGTACAAAAAAAAAGTTAAGTAACTTATATCCAGTCATCATTCTTTGGGATTAAAAACAACGATGCTGTGTTAGTCAAACTAACACACTGTGTTAGTTTTTCATCACTGTGACCAAAGTACCCAAACAAGAACAACTTAGAGAGGAGGAAAAATGTATCTTGGCTCTTAGTTTGAGACATTATGGTGGCAATGTGTGGCAAAGAACAGCTCCTCTACTCATGGAAGCAGAGACAGACAGACAGACATGCCAGGGACAGATGGTCCCCAAGGACACACGCCAAGCGACCTACTTTCTCCAGCCACACCCCATCTGCCCACAGTTATCACCCAGTAAGTCCATTCAAACTATTAATCCACCAAAGAATTTATTGACTGATGAGGCTGGAACCCCGATTCAATTATTTCACCTCTGAACAGGTTTGCATCGCTAACATATGAGCTTTTCTGGGGTACATTCCAGATTCTAACTGTAACAGAAGCCTACCAACATAATATTGTAGTAAATAATAGAAAATATGACAAGGAGATTGTTAAATCATAAAGCAGCTTTCTAAGGGTAGTTATTTTATCTTCTTCTAATGCTTGGCACATTCCCATGTTCATAGTAATTATAATGGAATCAATTCAAAATTTTACATGGCTTATAGGTAGTCTTCTGTACTTACCCATAATGAGTTTCCAGAAATTTCACTGAAAGTTGAATGAAATCATAAAAATAGCATGTATAGCGACATAATGGAATACTATGTAGCAATAAAATATGTAGTACTCATTCGTGACACATGGAAGAACCTTAAAAACATTATATTAGCTGAGCATGGTGGCGCATACTTGTAATCCCAGTACTTGGGAGGCTGAGACAGGAGGATCGCAGATTCGAAGGCAGCCTCGGCCATTTAGTGAGGCCCTCTGCAACTTAGTGAGACCCTGTTTCAAAATAATAAATAGAAAATAGGTCTAGGGGTGTAGCTCGGAGGTAGAATGTCCCTTGGTTCAATCCTGAGTACCGAAAAAGAAAAAAAGAAAAAAAAATATATATATATATATATATTAAGTGAAAGAATCCAATCACAATCACAAAGATCATAAATTACATAATTCTATTCATATGATAGAACAGAATAGGATAGGATAGAATACAATAGACAAATCTATACAGAAGTTGCCTAGGGTTTAGAGAATTGGGAGAAAATAGTGAGTGCTACTGGGTAAGGAGCTGTTTTCTGGAGTCATGAAAATTGATCGTAGTGATGACTGCAAAACCATGTGAAAATAATAAAAACCTTTAATTGTATATTCTAAATGAGTGAATTGTGTGGTATCTGAATTATATATCAATAATGCTGTTTTTAAAGAGTTTTTATTTCCCAGTACCATTAAAGAAAGTAGAATCATAGTTTTATGCTCATATGGGATCTATTCCTAAGAGCTAACTGTAGGTTATAAAATGTCTAGAATATATCTTTACTTTTAGACATAATTTTGGCAAAAATATTCCTAACATATTTAAAAGTAGAGTAGAATATAATTGTGGTTTTTAAAATTGTTTTGTTCAGGGATGGACAAAAAAGTCTTTACTGGAAACCAAAAGAATAAAACTAATCTGAGACTTCCCTGGTTGAAGCAGGGTGCAGGATTCACACCTCTCCCACGTATACCCCTGCCCTTCCTGTGAAACTTGATGTCTAAGGAACTTCTACAGGGTTGAGGGGAAACAACTTGGAGTTATAGCAAAAGACAACATAAATAATTGAATAAATACAAAGAAGTTAAAACTGTGCAAATTGAATTGTTTGGTAGCTGGCAGGCTACCATTTAACAGTTCCGAACTCTTCTATTAGCAAACATAGACATTTTTTAATTCTATTTTTGTAAATTAGAATTTTGCTTCTGTAATTGGACTTAAACCATGTTGTTAGAAAGTGTAGCTGATTCAAATGCCAAAAACTGCCTATAATTTTTTGTGTGTGTGTGGTACTGGGGAAGAAGCCCAGGGGTATTCTATCTTCGAGCTATACTCCCAGCTCTATTTTATTCTTTATTTTGAAACAGGGTCTCACTAAATTGTGGAAGGCCTCACAAATTGTAGAGGTTGGCCAGGAACCTGTGATTCTCCTGTCTCAGCCTCCCAAATACTAGGAGTACAAGCATGCACCACCACACCCGACTCTACTTATAATTTAAGTGGGTTTTTTCTTACTTGGATCAGGATATTTTGTATTTTGTTTATAACAATAATAAAAAAAATGTAAACAGCCCCAAATTAAAAATAAGTACTCAGTTGGGCATGAATGACACATGCTCTGAGGTAGAATGCCCCTTGGTTCAATCTCTAGCACCAAAAATCAAAAAACAAAAACAAAAAACCATGCGCTTGAGTCCTATGATATTAGAAGAGCTGCTCTCCTAGTTCAATATCACTTACTCAGCCAATAAGAAAGAAGAGAGGTGCCAGTCTGCCCACCTGTCCACCTTCGTCAGCCTCCTCCCCTCCCCAAGTGGCACCATGCTCAGGAAGGTCTTGCTCTTCTCTGCCTTGTATGTCCTGGCTGTGAATTTGCCCACACTACCCTGAATCAACCACTGACCTACTAAAATCAACCAATGATCTAGAGGTGGCCAGGAACCAAACTTCAACCATTATGCTAGATTCAACCATAGATAAGAGTTGACCACAATCATTAGTATATCTGGACAATACAAAGGTTTGCAAATTCTCTGCTGACCTAGAGTCAGTCACCTTCAGCTTTGTTGAAATCAGTGAGGCCACAGCTGATTACAATGCAATTCAAACAGGACTTAGTAAAGATTATGCAGATATCAATCCTTTGATGAGGCAATTGAAGTAACAAACCAACCCAGCACCTCTGCAGAAAGTAATGTGTCTACTTCCATGTATATTTAAAATAAAGCAAATAATTCTCCATTAACTGTGACTATATCATTCTGCTATCCACTACTTTTTAAGACTATGAGTTTTTGAACAAGCTTACAACTAAACTATAGGAGACTGCATAATTGTGGAAAACTAAGGAAACACTGGAATAATTATAGAATCTAGTGAAACATAGTGTGCACATAGTATGCATAGCTGAGGGAGAAATAGCAAGGCATTTATTATTGGCTAAGTGAACTGTATACAGATAGGGGAGGAGCATTTCTTAACTGTGTCCCATTTAATATGGGCATAATAAATGTATTGAAATAGGGTGCGGGAGAAGTTTTCAACCCATATATATGTACATAACCATATACTCTTCTTCTTGGATGAATCACTAATACCTACGAATTATAGATATATGAAAAATAGAACTGATTGGCTCTCACGATGTACTCAGATCAGCCTTGAACTCCTGAGCTCCTGCAGCTCTCCTGCCTCAGCCTCCTGAGTATATGGGACTACAGGCACACACCACTGCTACTGACATAAAAATATTTTTAATACATTTAAGGCTAAAGAAGAATAAACCTGGGTTTTCAGGATTGCTTCTTAAGGGGTAGACAAAAGAAATACATTTTGCAAACCCAATAAAACAAAATAATCTTCCCAACTTCCTCATTTCTTGACACTCAAATTAACAGCCTCTATTTCTACTTTTAGCTCATAATCAAGGAATGCTCTTTCTCTCTTTTGAAATGCTCTCTCTCTCCTTTTGTCTATCCCAACTGCAGTACCATTTCTTGAGTTCATTTTTTATTAGACCTCAACAGGCTTTCCATTCCACTGAAACAAATCTATTTGTTGTCTTCTATCCAATTCTTATAATACTGTCTAAATGCTTCAAATAAATAACTGATAAGCATCTATACCGCCTGTATTTGTTTCTCATGTATATCCCTCTAGCTAAGCTGTTAAGCACTTTGAGAAGAGGAACTTCTATTTTCTTTACATCTTTCTTCAGAGATAATAACAGGGACCAATAATGTAAAATATAATTTAAAGATTCAATCTTAAGTATACATACTTTAATTTATACATACAAATATATAAGTTATATATAAAACTAAGTATAACCATCTATGGCATAGATTTTGAGAAGGCAAATATAACATATATGTTTGTATTGCTTTGTTTTACTTAGAATAATCACATTTTGGGTTAAAATTGTCATTTAAAAGTATTCTGCTTCTACAGTAATTTTTCTCAGAGCACAGAGACAGTTACAGACAAATGTTAGTCTAGATAATTTCAACATACAATTGACATAATGTTTTAATGTTGGAATGAAGTGCACACTTTATATTTTTCAAACTCGGTTATATTACTTTGCTAAAAGTAAATAGTACCTCTACAACACCATCTGGTAAAAATCTCTCTGTGGATTAACCCAGAAAAGGAAGTGAATGAATTTTTATATATTGCATAGTTGTGGTTGCAAAACTGCAGTAAAAATATGTTTTCAATGCAATGGTGTAAGTGAGACTTCAGAGTTCAGCTACCTCATGTGATCCAATCCAAAGGGCTTGGAATATTTAAGACTGTATCTCATCAACAGAGAAAAGGAGGGGTGTTTTCTTTTCTAGCATTCCTATGACTTGGAAGGAAAAAATAATAATAATAATGATCCAGGAAATTGAAGTCTGTGAGCTGGAAAATATGAATTTGGTCTTTTAGAAAGTATTCATTTAAAAAATAGGCAGCTCCTTAATGATAGGACATAACATGTCAGAGAGTCTGAGACCATATAAGACAGTTGGATTAAGACCCGACAATGTCATGGTGTACATTCCTGCTGATGCAAAATGGTCAAATTAGTTTTTACTTTTTTGTTTTGTTAATAATGTGTTGTCCGAGGCTTGATCTAGTCCAATGACTAGAGCAATGCAACTTCCCCCGCCTCCGCCGCCTCTCTAGGGATTTCATTCCAGAGACTAATAGATTTCACTGTCAGAAAACATTTCCCGGATTCAGTCTTAAATTTCCGTTACTTAATTTCATCCCATTACTTAACTATAAAGCCTCTGATACCTTTAAAAATGACTTGGCTTCTATCATATTTATATCTTTCAAATATTTGTGAAATGTAAAACTAAATTTATAACTAGTCAACCATGAGCAAACAATAGATGTTTTACTTTAATCCTTTCCTACAAGTTAAAGTCTGTAGCCCATTATACATTTGTTTTTTAGTTTGAACACTAACTCAGTTTGCTTATTTGAGACATACACATGCCACAAACTGGTATTCTCCCTGTAATCTCAGCAGTACTACTTAAATAACTTTTACCTTCTGGCCACATGATGTGAAGCTTTTGCATATACAGACTAAAATCTCATTGACTGATTTTACTGCCATATTCTATTACAGGATCATATATAATTCGCTACTGCTATCATCTCAAACAAAGTCTCTTGGTATTACTGCTTTCCAAGCACTGTATATCCTGCCAATTGAATGGCTGTGTTTCTGATTATTTTTCCCCAGATGTATTAGCTGCATTTTTCCAGGTTGAATCACATTTCATTTCCTGCCCGTATTTCTAACCACTTTAGGTCCCTTTAATCTGCCCTCACTGGTTTTGTCAACACCATCCAACTTAGCATCATCTGTAAATTTAATTAACAATATGTGCATCCTTGCTTATAAATCATTAACGAAGTTTCTCTGCAATGATTTGTTTATTTTTTTAAACTCTAATGTTACTTAATGTTGACAGCCTTGCCATGTTCTTAAGAACAGGCCACATTTTTTGCCACTTAATATTTGTTTCATTATTTTAGGAGTGGTTGATGGTGGACTAGCAGCAGAATCATATTCAGGGTCACTGTTTTCCTTTTTTGAATATTAATGCTAAATTACCGTTATGATTGCTACCATGTATAATAGCAAAGCTTTTACTGACAATTTTCTGCTCTTCTGCAATTGCTAACATTTTCGTGATGTTCTAACACCTTAGAGGCCTCACTTTAATGTCCTCACATCCATGGTGTAAAACTGTTAAAGATCCCTTATTCCAAATTCTGTTGTGCAGTTAGTTGTTTATATTTTAGATTCGAATGTACTACACAAATATTCTGTTATATTAAATGAGTAAAGATTAATTTAGGATCTATTTCAAGCATTTTTAAATTGGCAAGTTGAACCAAGATCAATATGGTTCATATGAATTGAAGAAAAATTATTTTATTTTTCTTTTATATTTATAACTGCAATTTCTTTTTAATTTAGGGATTAAGATTCTTCTGTGTTAGTGAAACCTATTTTTAATTTTATCTTTATATGGCATTTTGAAACATAATATTAGATATAACATTTATGCACCTACTATCAAGATTTAAAAAAAATTAACAGTACCTTAGCAGTTACTGTACACATCTTTCTAATTGTACATGTCTTCTATCCCTAGAAGTATTTTTTTAAATTTATTATCTTAAACATTCTAGTTATTCATTTCCATTTTACCAATATATTCCTTTTAATAAATATTCTATTATCCTACATGAACATCTTGTCATATGTTTATAATAATTGGGAAAAAGATTACACATTCTTTTCTTCAATTTTTCCTTACCTAAATCCATAGTATTAGCTTTACATATCACTATCTTTTAAAATTCTTACCCTTAACTTGCATATTTTTGGACAGTTTCTTGTTCTGCCTTTTTCTCATTTATGGGCATTACATATTTTTAAGCTGCTTATTATGGCCTAATTATGGCAAATAGGTATGATTGCACATATTTAAATCAATAAGAAGACTGCTCAAACCTGCTTTATCAGCCATCTTGTGTATTTCATTTTATTTGTAAAGAGATTAGAAAATTCATATAGGTACCTAAATAGAAGACATATATTTATACCCTCAAAAATTTAAACTTTCTACTCTTTTTGGTTATCAAATTTTTCCTTTAATAATTTTTTGTTCCAACTTAATTTCCATTTTCATCTTCATAACCATACAACAACTTTAACATATTTCCATTTTCTCAGCCAAAGCTTAACTTAAATGTCATCCTTCCAGAGTAGGTACATTACACAATAAAAAACTGACAAGTCTTGGACTTTTCATATTTTACCAAGTATCTTACTACTGCTTTTAAAATAGCATGCATTCAATTAGTTAAAGAAAGATGTTCATCTTCATATTGTTTACAGTCACAAAAAAATGAGGATGATTAAAATGTCTAATAATTAGTGAGTTAGACAGATATAGTACAATCCTACAATAGAATACTATGAACCTAATTAAAATTGGCAGTCACCAATTTTATCCTGTCAATGAGAGTCTCTTTGCCCAGTAACAGCTGGGATATAAAAGTCAGTCACCTCAGTATAACCTACAACAGTTTAGTGACAAATGCTGAATTACAAAAGCCAAGTCAACACATCTCAAGAGGTACAACTCTGGGGCATCATTCACCCTCAAAGCCCTCACAGGATCAATATGAGGGTAGACTTCTTTTGAAATTACATCTTTGCTTAGCTTCTATCCATACCTTTTCCTGCTTTCCTTACTCTCTTTTGAGGGTACTCACTCCCTTAATAAATCACTACACAAGAACCTCTTTCTTGAGCTCTGCTCCTAAGGAACTCATCTTAAGAGAACCAGTGACCCAAGTGGTTCTAGAAAGTAGACCTTAAGGGTGAAATTTTGAATCAGTCACTGATTGGTTGGCTGTGAGTGAAGACCAAAAGTTAGTGGTCAGTGGTTTGGGGCATGCTATACCAGTGCAAATGCTGACTTTGACCTGGATAAACTGGGATGGAATACAGGCAGAAAACAGTTTATGCTATATCTCCAGATGTGAGAAAAATGAAGAAAACAGAAAGTATAAGTATTGTGGAAACGAAGAAGAAATGATGGGTTCAGGATCACCAATTCAAAACAACGTGTGAAATCTGAAGTCCTTTAACTCTGAATTATTTTCACAGCAATATAAGTAATAAAATTTCATATAAAATGCCTTGTAGAGATGAAGGGGAATCAGATAATAAAAGGAGTGCGAGCCCAAGCCTGTCTTATGGTGAGTCTGCTACGTTCAGAAATCCACCCAAAGGTTATTTTCTCTGTTTCTAAATAAAAAATAGGAATGGATATTAGCAGCTGGCAGAACTTGCACCTTGGATCCCTGATCTGTGGAGTCAAAGCTATCATAAGCAGTAAAGTTTCTGGAAATGCTTCACTCACTGACAATACAGTAAATAAAAAATAGCATTGTATCTCTAGGAGATATGCAGAAATCAGACCAACCTTCTAGAAGTTAAATGATATAGGATGTTTATAGCTAATTTTACGTGTTAATATTTTTGAACAATAGTGCCCAGATAATTTGGTCACACATTATTCTGGATATTTCTGTGAGAGTGTGTTTGGATTATATTTAAATCAGTGGACTTTGAGAAAAGCATATTACTCTGTAACATAGGTGTACTTCATCCAATCAGTAGTGGGGTTGAATAGAATAAAAGGATGCTTTTCTCCCCAAGCAAGAGTATCTACCATACCATCTTCAGACTTCATCTGCAACACTGACTCTTTCTGGTTCTACAGCAAACTATTTTTGGACTCAAACTGCAACTCTTTCCTATGTCACCAGCCTGCCAGCCTCCCCCATCAGATTTTATACTGGCCAAGTTTCCATAATTGCAGGAGCCAACTCCTTAAAATAAATAACTTTCTCTATATATGCAACTTATTGGATCTGTTTCTCTGGAGAACCGTGACGATTTCAGGCAGGTAGTCTCCATCTGATATTCCTACTTAGTTCACTGGTCAGAATCCTACAAAAATGAAATGATGGCAGAAAACATTATACTACAGTAATTTAACCTAAGCAATAACCCTGAATGTAGCTGCTGTGCCAAATGTGGTATCTTTACTACAGAAAATGAACTTGTCCTCTACTACATGGTATGTATATATGGATCTGGAGATTGCATTCTTTTCAATACTTATCCTCCAACAAGGAAAACCAGAGGAAGTATGTATTAAGGTAGAAAGGAAACCCAATATATAGCAAGAATCTGACATTACACGTAATGTCAAAGCATTATCTGTATAGGGTCAGATGGCAAATATTTTAAGCTTAGTGAGCCAAGGGACACAATGGAGGATATTATAAAGCCACTTATATAACAAAACAGATTCATTTCTCCCCAACTTTTTATTGATGAAATGTAATACATACTAAAATAATTTCATATAATTTTGGGAAATTTGATCTAATATAAGAAGAGAATTTTTGTGAAAATAACATTTTGCTTAAATAGGGGACACATTGTTAGTGTGGATTCATCTGTTAAACTGATCTGTAACAAGATTTTACATATTTACTCTTTGAAAATGTCTTTCACCTAGATATGTACTACCAAATGCTTATGTCAGTCATGTGCTATGATATTAATTGAGCATATTCATCAATTGGAAGGCATTTATAGAATTATATTAAATGTTTTTCATGATAATTGCAGTTTAGCACTTCACTACATCATACATTAATCAGTTCCAATTGAAGGTTTGGTGGAAGCTCCTCAATTATACAGTTAATGGATTTTAAAACATGGAAATTTCCTTTGTACTTGAATCAAGGTCTAAAAATGTACTGGAACTATAGCTGGAGCTTGGAAAACATTCACTCCAAATTTGTGTGTGAATGGAAATACCACTTCTTGTTTTAGCTTTTGACATTACAGGGTATGTACAAAATAAGTGGCTATTATTATGATTCAAGCAATGTTAATTATTACTGAATTGACTCTACTATATCTCATATAAGGGTGGTTTGCCATTGAATTAATTTAAAAAAAAAACATTATCAAGTCCTCAGCAAAGCTATTTCCAAAGCTATGCTCCTTGGAAATTAAGGAAGTTTCTTATCATTCTGAAAAATTTCAGTTTTGATACTGAGTTCAAAAATCCATCATACAACATTACAATTGCAAAGCCATTGAACTATGTGGTAAAGAAAATTAGGATATTCAGCTTCTATTTCTGACCAAAATTCGCATAACTAATGATGTTTAAGTCCCTGAGAGCAATGAAATTCATTTTTGATGTTACTGGCTCAATAACACATGAAAGATTCAAGTATTTTCCATAAAGTACCTGCTGATAAATAGTACAATTAATATCTATAGTCTTAAACTATGACTTTTATAAATTTTCCCAATTTTGTCTTTTTCTGCTCCACTCTTAAGTTTACCACTATCAGCTATAACACATCTTATCAGATTCCACTTCAGGTTGTACTATGTTTTTGTTTCTGAACATCATGCCAGTGATTGTTTCAAAGAGACTATTCATGTGCCAAGGAAATAATTTGCCTTTTATTTTTCTTTAGCCTTGTTTTATAATTCACTATTGATATTGTTCTCAATGTCTTTAGCTTTTCTTATGAAAATAAAAATCTACAAAATATTATTTTTTCAGAATATTTATATATATCTTTAGCTACTGTAACAAAATAAAATTTAATTGATTCATCAGTAAATAATTTTACTTCACTGATTAATAAAAATAGCCACCAAAAAAACCTTATTTTTCTGTAGCCTCATTTTCATTTACATTTTATGAAAAAATTCACCTTAATGAGATACTGAAATTTAAATTTTCTACTCCTTTTGACCATTGCTTTCCTGTGAGTTGAGAACATTGAGATGTGTGCTTGGTCTGGTAAGGTTGACATATGTTGTATGATTTTATCATAGCTATAGTGTAGCATACTAAACATAATACTCTGTCATCTAATTCAATAACAAAATCATCCACAGTTACTGTGGATCATAATGGTGCACAGTACTAGTGGTATATAATCACAGTCTTGCCCCAATACTCATAATTCTGTTCTCTGCTACAATATTGTTGAAAGAGACCTGAACAAAATGGACATCTCATGTAACATCATATTGACCTGCTATGTTGATGATATTTTATTCATGAAACCAAATTCATCAGAAATATCAAATATACTGGATGCCTTTGTAAGAAAAAATATACCCCAAGAGATAAAAGATAAAATTTACAAAGATAGAGTCTCAAAACAATGATAAAGCTTTCAGGGACATGTGTGGCATGTGGGATCACCTCCAAATGAAAGATAAAATGTTATATATTATATAATCTAATAATAATAAAAAGCATAAAACTTGGTAAACCTCTTTGAATTGGATACACATTTGGAAATACTTCTCTGATTTACTTATTAGTTGATGAGGAAGGTTGCTGGATTTTTGTTTGTTTGTTTGTTTTATTGTATTGAGGACTGAACCCAGGGGCATTCTACTACTAAGCTACGCCCCCAGGCCTTTTTATTTTGAAACGAGATCTCAATAAGTTACCACATACTGGCTTCAAACCTATGATCCTCCTGTCTAAGTCTCCCAAGCACTGGGATTAGAGGTAAGTACCAGATGCCCAGGGAAAGGTTGCCTTTTTTGAGTAAGGTACAGAGGATAAACAGTTTTATAACAGGTCCAGCTTGTTAAATAACAGTTGTAATATTTAGGCAATGTAACTTGGCAGATCCTATGTGCCAGAGTTACAAAAATCAGTCAAAGACATCAAAATAAAATTACAGACCAATCTCTCATAAACATGTGCTTAAAAGTCCTCAATAAGCCAGACATGGCAGCATGTGCCTGTAATACTAGTTATTCAGAAGACCGAGACAGAAGGATTGCAAGTTCAAGTCTAGTCTTGGAAATTCAGTAAGACCATGTCTCAAAATACAATTTTTTTTTTAAAGGGGAGTGTTGGGATATAGCTTAGTGGAAGAATGCTTGCCTTAGCATGCAGAAGGCCCTGGGTTAAATTTCTGATACTAAAAAAAAAAAAAAAAAAAAAAAAGAAGCCCATAACAAATTATTAACACATCATATGCAGTAGTACACATGTACATATATATGTGTACATAGATACACACACATACACACACCATTAGCACATCAATTAATGCATAATAGCTTTTGTCAATATATAATATACTTCCATGAAAAAAAACTCAGGAAACTAGAAATGAAGAAAACTTACTATATCTAATACAGGAAATCTAGAGAAATACAGGTAACAATACCTATGGTGAAAGAATGTTTTCTTCCTGAAAAATGATAAATAAAGATGTACAAAATAGTTTTATCTATTCTTTTTTCTTAGCCTTTTTATATAAATTTTAGAAACAGTGTGCCTTTATAAGAATTCCTGTTGGGATTTCCCTTCCAATCTAGATGTCTTTTATTCCTTTGTTGTTATTGTTGCTGGTGTTCTGTTTGTTTTAAATGAACACTCTAAACACTTCAAAGGAAGTCTTAGCAAAGTGGGGATCTTCCCAAAGGAACTGAAATCAGATTACTATAGATATACAAGCAGCTCAATTCACCATAGCCAAACTATGGAACTAGTCTAGGTGTCCATCAACAGACAAATGCATTATAAAATTGTGGTATATACACATAATGGAATTCTACTTGGCCATAAAAAAGAACACAATCATGTCATTTATAGGAAAATGAACAGAACTCGAGTGAGATTATCCAGTCACAGGAAGTGAAGGGCTACTGGTATGTGAGAGCTAGAGAGAAAGTGAGAGACAAAGAAGACCTTAGATAAATGAAGAGAGGTAATAGTGGAATAGGGGAGGAGGTGAGGAGGTGAAGACAGGGAAAATCTGATAATGGAAACTATTCAAAGAATCTTTTGTTTCCATACGATGTTACTTGTATCAACGTAAATACTATCTTTGGGGAGGGGGAAGTGAGGTGGGAACTGGAGGGAAATACACAATGAATGCTGCGTACCATGAATGTATTTGTCACTCTGAACCTCATTGTGTTGTAAAATTAAATGCGCCACTTAAAAAAAATCAGAAATAGATAGAAGACGTAGAAACAAATCCTCACATTTATAGCCAGTTGATTTTTGCCAAAAGTGCCAAAAACGTACGCTGGAGAAAAGACAGCCCTTCAACAAATGGTATTGAGAAAACTGGTTATCTATTTGTAGAAAATGGTGTTAAACTTCAACCTCTAACCCTGCACAGAGTCAAGATTCAATCTCTAACCCTGCACAAGAGTCAACTCAAGATGGACCAAAGACCTAGAAATTAGAGCAGAGACTTTGCAAATATTAGAAGAGGGCATAGGACAAATGCTCCAATATAAAGACACTGGTAGAAACTTCCTCAATAAGACCCCCCCAAAGCTCAGGAAATTAAAACAAGAATAGGTGGGATGTCATTAAATTACAAAGCTTCTGTGCAACAAAGGAAAGCATCAAGAGTCTAAAAGAGATCCTACAGAATAGGAGATCTTTGCCAGCTGCTTCTCTGAAAGAGGACTAATATCTAAAATATACAAAGAATTTTTAAAGCTTGACATTAAAAAATCCAATGAAAAAATGGGCAATTGAACTAAATAGACACTATGCAAAAGAAGAAATACAAATGGGTAATAAATATATGAAAAAAAATTCAACACCATTAGTAATCAGGGAGATGCAAATCAAAGCTACACTGAGATTACATCTAGCCCCAATTAAAATGACAGTCATCAATAATATAAACAATAATAAATGCTGGTGAGAATATGGGGAAATAGGAACTCTTATACACTATTGGAAGGATTGAAAATTAGTGCTGCTGCTATGTAGATCAATGTGGAGTTTTCTCGGAAGACTGAGAATGGAATCACCATATGATTCAGCTATAACGCTCCTGGGTATCTTTGCAAAGGAATTGAAGTCAGATATTATAGTGATATATGTATATCCATGTTTATAGAAGCAAAATTCACAATAGCCAAATTATAGAACCAGCCTGGGTGTCTATCAACAGCTGAATGGACTATGACTAGTTTGTATTCTCTTTTGCTATTTCATTTATAACTCCTTATGAAGGTGGCAAGGCTTAGGAGAGCAGTAAAAGCCAAATTAGTCAGTTTTCCTACATCTACCATCATTGTTGGAAGAAATGGAAATTGTTGGAAATGAGGTCTAATGACCACCTGTTAAGTTTATTTGAATAAGCCCTCTTCCATATAAAACTACTGTATATTGTACATAAATTATGTGCAGATGAAAATAAAATCCCTAAAATGTAACTAGTCATAGTCCCATTTAGAGGAAATAATTTCTTATTAATACCACTACCTTCTTTAAGAACAGGAGAGATCTGAGAAAAGTACTCTTTTTCTCTGTTCAAATGTTCTTTATCTCTTTATCTGGGTTCTCTTTATACAGGCTCTCTTTATCTGTTCCGCAACAAAAGGGCAAAATCCAGAACACTGTTTTGCTGTATTAATTTTTAAAGTCCAATTAATGGTATCATCTACAACCTTTCTTCTGTTGTGTTTGCCAACTATTTTAAACATTAAACACAAAGTGCTGATTGCAAAAGAAGAGGAAAGCTCTGGCAGCTATACTTTGCCAGTGATAAAAGCTTTATCCCTGGGGACTTGGCTAACATTTAGTCACATGATACAATGTATACTGCACAAAACTTCCTTCCAGTCCAAGGGCTTCCTTTAATCTAAGTGAACAAATAAAGCCTAGTGTTATTATCGCTGATTTCATTACCTCCTATAGGCATATAATCATATTTTGGAATAAGAATTTCAAACAACACAAGAATTTGAAACATTCCAGTTTGGGGAAAATGGCTTTAATGAAAATTATTACATATCCTTAACTACTCATCAACTTGCATATTTTCTTACTTTAATTTGAGGAATATAAACTTTTTATAGTGGGATAGACTCTGTGATTCAGGCAGCTTAAATGAGGGCATGGATTCTGTACCCAAATGTATTTCCTACTACTCACCATGCCTATAAATAAGTATATTAGTTAGAACTCTTCTGGTTGAAAGTCACCAAAAGGGGAATTTATTAAATGATACAGGAGTACATCAGTGAATACAAGTTAGACTTATATAGAGAAGATGGACAAACACACAGAACTGGGACAGGTTCTTTTGCAAATCTCGTCGGCTTCCATGGGGCAACTTAATGCTTTCACATAACAGACTGAATTTTTCTCACATAAAGAAGAAAACATGGCTGTCCAAAACTGGGATGCTGTACATCTTACAGCTTCAACCATAGTCTTCCAGTGTCAGGTCCAGAATTATCAGTCAAGGTTCTAATTTATCTACCCCCGGACAAATTAACTCTGAATAGCTGGATGGGAAATTGCAGTCATGCTTCAAGTACATACTGGAAGGGTGTTAAACACATGAATGGGGAGAGAAAATTCCAGAAAAGGTATTCTGGACACACTATACCAGAGTTATTTATTACCCTAAAAAGCCAAATTTTATTCTATAGTTCATATACTAAAATTTATTAATGTCTCTATGCATTTTTCTAGTAACTATATGGAAGATAGAACGGATCTTAGGTTTTTTTGTTTGTTTGGTTTTTGAGTTTTCTTTTCTTGTTTTTGCAATTAAGCTTCTGTGAGTAATGCTATATCTTTTATCCTCAGTTGTTCCAAAAAGAATGTAAGACAGCATAAAAGAATACATTTAATAAAACCAGAACACAAATTAAATGTGAAACAAAAGAGGGAAAAATGAGGGAGAAAACAGAATAAAATCATAAACATATTCTATAATATGAGTACACCTTTACCACAGGTAGGTCTCTTCACCATAGGTAGGTTACAAAACTAAGTTTTCCAGTAACTTTGTCAGTTACATAATTCATAATGTACATTACATAGTAAAACAATTGCTTAAGAAGCAGAAAATGCCCATATACTTCATACATAATCACAAAGGGACTTCCGCTGGAAATCCTCTCTTGGTTTCCATAACATTCTTTATATCTCTCTTCATTTATTAGGAATAAAGGCAGAGAGAGTGACTATGCTAGGGGTGGGGGGGGGTAGGGGAGAGCTATACTTTATCAGTGCTTTGTGATATAACTTTGAGCAGAGATTTGAGTAAACAGATTAGGACAACTTTGATAATATCTGGGAGAACATTCCAGGCAAAGGAAACAATAAGTCTAAAGCCCCAGGAAAACAAAGCATGCTCAACATGTTCAAGGAAAGGTAAGAAGACCAGTGTATCCTGGGAGGTAGGACCAGATCATGTCAAGCACTGTAAGCCCTAGGGAAGACTGGCTGCCATGCTAAGCATGAAGGAAAATCTTTGGAGGGGTTTCAGCAGAGAACTGACATGATATAACTGATTATAAAAGGATGGCTCTGGCTGCTGTGTGCAGAACAGACTTTGAGGAGGTGAGAATGGAAGCAAGGAGACATGCTAAGAGGCTATTCGAGAAGTCCAGATACAAGATTAAAATAGCCTGGACTAAGGAGGAGCCCTGGAGGCAAGTGATCACATGTGGGATACACTGTGGAGATACAGCTGGCAGTTTGCTGATGGACTGAATGTGGAGTGAGAGAAGATGGGCAGAGAGGAAGCAGTCCCCTAAGGATGATGGAGATAAGAATGGTCAGCATATACTCCTGCTAAAGTGTGTACCTCAAGAGCAAGGGATAAAATTTCTTAAAGCATAAAATAGATAAATGAAGAGTGTGTCATTTGAAAATCCTTCACTTTTTTCTTTATGGCCTCAAATGCTAAGTACAAAAATAGAACTTTCAGTCGCTGCAGAACATGTTTCAAGAAGTTAAAAAATATCCTTTTACTAGTCTTGCAGAGTGCCTTGTCCTGCCTCAGTTCTGCCTCTTTAGTCTCAGGTAACTGAGACTACCATACCAAATCTTCGTAGTTCCCCAAACTAGAGACTTTCTAAGCAGGTCACCTACACTGAATTTGACTTGAGTTGGTACTTCTTGATACTGGCACAATAAAAAGAGAAGTTAGGCAGTGAATTAGTTTAGAAATGGTTAATGACATTATTGTCCAAAATGGTTAATGGTTACAGTCATCTTGAACTTTATATATGAAGCATTTGACTTGCAGAGGAGTTAGAGAAAAAAGGTGGGCAGGGGTAAGGAAACGAAGGATACTGATTTTTTTTAATCTGGAAATATTAACAGTGTTATCTAAAATCTGCAGTTTGAGCAAGATATTTTTCTAGGAATTCCATAATTCACACATACAAAAGCTTGGAAAATCTGTTGTCAGAAAACCTGCACTACAAGAAATGCTAAAGGCAATTCTGCAGGCTAAAGGAAAATACCAGATGTAAACTTAAATCTATACAAAGAATAAAGAGCATTGGACATGAAAAATGGGTGGATAAATATAAAATACAGTTTTATTTCATGTCTTGACTTCTTTAAACATTGTATAGTTACTTTAGTATAACCAAAACAAAATGTATAATAAAAACATAAATAAGGGTGAGAATGCAAAGTTATATGTAATATAGTATAATATTTGAATACCCGAAGAAAATTAAATCACTACTTTGTAAAGATAGCTACATTCCCATGTTCTCTCCAGCATTATTTATACTAGCCAAGATATGGAAACAACTGAAGTGTCAAAGGGTAAAAGAATACAGAAATTGTTATACATACACATGGGAACACACACACACACACTATTCAGACTTAAAGAAGTTTTTCTTCTTCTTCTTCTTCTTATTATTATTATTTTTATTTTTGTGGTACTGAGGATTGAACCCTGGGCTACACCCACAGCCCTATTTTATTTTTTGAAAGAGAGCCTCGGTAAGTTGCAGAGAGCCTCTCTAAGTTGCTGAGGCTAGTTTCAAACTTGCAATCCTCCAATCTCAGCCTCCCAAATAATGGAATTACAAGTGTGTGCCACAATGCCAGGCAGACTTTACCATTTGTAACAGATAAACCTTAAAGGACATCATGCCAAGTGAAATAAACCAGAAACAATAAAAGATATTTCATGACTACATGATCTCACTTATATGTGGAATCTAAAAACCTTTATATCTCAAATACAAAGAAACAGAATAGATCAGTATGGTTACAAAGGAGAAGGGTGGTAGTGAGAAGATGTAGGTCAAAGGGTACAAAGTTATGGTTATGTAGAATCAGAAAGAAGTAAAGAGTCGGGCATGGTGGCATGGTAATCCTAGTACTTGGGAGGCTAAGACAGGAGGATTGCAGGTTCACAGCCAGCTTCAGCTACTTAGTGAGGCCCTCTGCAACTTAGTGAGACCCTGTTTCAAAATAAAGAATAAAAATAGGGCTGAGAGTGTAGCTCAAAGGTAGACTGCCCCTGGGTTCAATCCCCAGCACCACAAAAAAAAAAAAAGCAAAGAGAAGGACAGATGGCAGGAGAGAGGGAAGGAAAGAAGGATGGATATAGAAAACTTGAACTAACTTGACTTAATTAAAAGGTACAGAAGAGCTTGGCATGGTGGCACACACCTATAATCTTAGTACTTGGAAGGCTAAGATAGGAGGATCACAGGTTCAAAGTCAGCCTCAGCAACTTGGGAAGACCCTGTTTCCAAGTAAAATAGGGCTGGGGGTGTGTCTAGGAGGTAGAAGGCCCTTGAGTTCAATCTCTAGTGCCACAAAGAAAAAAAAAAAGTTACAGAAGAATAAACCCACAAACAGCAGAATACACATTCTTTTCAAGTGCAGAAAGAACATTTACCAATTTATATGGTACATTTCAATAAAGTTTCACAAAGGCTAATAAGTTTAGAGATGATATTATACAGTGTTTGTGTTGTGACAAAATAAGAATCAAAATAGAAATCAACTATAAATATATCTAGAAAAGCCCCAGGTATTTTCAATGTAAAAATCCTACTTCTAAATAACATGTAGGTAAAATTAGAAACCACAAGAAATTATAAAATGTTTTCAACTGAATGATAAGTAAAAATACAATATATCAACAAATTAAAAACAGCTAAAGCAATGTTTAAAGGAGAGTCTATAGCTCTAAACGTTTACATTAGAAAAATAAAAAGGTTTAAAATCAGTTATTAAAGCCAAGACAAAGACACAGTGGTAGTAACACAGATATTGACAAAAAAAAAAAAAAAAAGAAAAAGAAAACTCTTACACCATATATAAAAATCACTGTCAGGTGGTATATGGCCCTGAATGTGAGAAACAATCTACAAGTTTTAAAAGGCAATTTGTAACAGAGGTTTTATAATACTATAGCAGGGAAAGTTTTCTAAAACAAAAGACCAAAAATACTATTTTAATAAAATTGATAAATTAGACCACACTAAAATTAAGAACTTTTTTTCATCACAAGCACAATAAAATTTTTAAATCACAAACTAGGAAAATGTGTTTGTGATATGTATATGTCAAATACATATACACACATATACATACTTAAAAAAGAATTCCTAACAGGTATAGTTGTGCACATCTATAATCCCAGTACTTGGAAGGCTCAGACAAGAGTAATCCCAGTAATTGGGGAGGGTGAGGCAGGAAGATCGCAGTTTGAAGGCTAGCATGTGGTAACTTAGCAAGACCCTATTTAAGAATAAAAAATAAAAAGGGCTGAGGTATAGGACATGGTAAAATGTTCCTGGGTTCTATCCCCAGTACCACACATATACACACACACAAAAAGGATTCTTATACAGAATATTCAAAATATTTAAGTAACTCCCACAAATCAATAAGAAATCACAGTCAAATCAAAAAATTAGCCGGGAGTGGTGGTGCATGCTTGTAATCCCAGTACTTGGGAGGCTGAGACCAAAGGATCCAGGTTCTTGGCCACCCTCAGCTATTTAGTGAGGCCCTCTGCAACTTAGTGAGACCCTGTTTCAAAATAAAGAATAAAATATAGGACTGGGGGTGTGGCTTGGAAGTAGAATGCCCCTGAGTTCAATCCCTAGTACCGAAAAAAAAAATTGAAAAATTGACAAAAGAGCTCTTCAGAGAAGATTTTAAAAAATGGTTCATAAATCTACAAAAAGATTCAATATTATTACTAAGGTAACTGAAAATTAAAACTAGAAGATACAATTTCAGACACATAAGATTGACAAATATTTTTAAATCCCAACAAATTCAGGTGTTAGAATGTTGAATAAGAGGAATTCATGCATATTTTCCATTTCCAATGTAGTGGGAAAATGTTATGTAATAGTAGGACTGAATGAAACTACAGCTACAATCACCAACATGACTGAAACTTACAAACAAAACTGCATTGAAGGAGGGAGAGCTGGAGGGGGACACCAAAGACTCATGGGAACAAAAGAGGAACACTGGAAAAAGCAAGAAGAAGGAACAGAAATGAATGAGAGTAAAAGGTCAGACAGGGCTCCGTTCAGGAAGACCATAAGTTTCCCAAAGAGGTCAATGAAGTTCCATAAGAAGGAGAAAGAAGAGTTGGTAGAGCATGTCTGGTCAACAGGGATTTGGAAAGAGGAATTCAGTCCAGTGAGAAGTTCCCATAGAATATCAGTTAGTTCAAGATTTAAGGGCAGTTAATGAGGCTGGAGTTCCACTACATCCTATAGTTTCTAATCCACATACTATTTTGACTCAGATACCAATAGATCCAAATGGTTTCCTGTTCTCAACCTTAACAGATGCTTGTGGCTTATTTTTCGAAACAACTGGATTCAGTGTTATGTGGGTGGCCTGATTGCCTGTGAACTGTAGCTGCCACAGCACTCCTAGTAAAAGAAGCTGCTAAATTAACTTTAAGACACTCACTAGAGGTCCAAATCCCCCACCAGGTCCAGAGTGTTCTTGACATTAATGTCTAGAATTAAACCTGTTCCTCTTGAGACTTTACAGGATCGAGGCTCTGAAGTCAGGAATAAGCCTCCGGACACTGATAAGACCTACAAACATTATTCCTGTGAGCCTTTAGAGGATTTAAAAGTATTATTCAAAAGAACCAAGAAGACTGAATCAGGATAAGTTTTATTTTGTGGTTTTTCCTTATAACTACATTGTGTTATCCATACTAAAAGGTATTAACTTATTTGTCTCCTAATTTTTACATCATTCTTCCAGGGAAAAGCAACTTTTTCCTGGATTGAACACAACAATATGCAGAGATATTGATAAAGGTGGCTATTGGATTTGTGGGCTATTACCCACTTCCGGTTCAAATAGATTAACTTGGTTGGTGTCCCTCTTGCAAGGAAATGATTGGTTAATATCTTCATGGGATAAAATTCTCACTTTATTGGCCAGTATACTTTGCATTGGAGTATTCTTCTGTTGTTTGACTTGCTGCTGTCAGGGGCTAATATCTCCCATGTTTATGCCTCCTTTTCTAGAACATCAAAGGATGATGGTTCTACAGCCAACAAACCCTGACCTCCCTGTGTCTCCTTTAGACTAGTCAGGACAAGACTTTCAGTCCCTGGATAGGCAGAGCCAATGCCCCTTGTCAGCTCAGAAGCAGTTACAGAAGATAGAATATTCCCTTCATCAACCCTTAAGATTAAGGGACCGAAGTCTGGGGGGGTGAGGGGAGGGGAGGAATGAGGTAGGATAGGATAGAAGAAATAAAGTATTAGATAGAAAGGAGATGAATTAGGAAGGAAAGGGAAAATATAATTTTGAAGTCTAGAGGGTTCATGATCTCCAACTGAACCCTACAGAGTATTTTCTATCTTGGACAGAAGCTTCTATGAGCCCACACTCTTAATCACAATGGCTCCTCTCCCCACCTGAGATTCCTAAAATGCTTAGTAAACAAAGGATCCATGAGGAGGGATAAGGTTAGACACCACCCAGCCACAACCCATGGATGCCGGGAACTTGAGGATTAAGAGGACATCTAAATCTCCACCCCTCTCTCTGAGTCCTTTATAAGAAAATGATTGCAAAATCCCAACAGCCTCTCACACTCTTCAGGTGGCCAGTGCTCTCTCTTAAATGTGTATGCCTACTTTCCCATAATAAACCTCTGTCTTTGTCTCTGAAGAGAGAAAAAAAAAGTTCCATGGGAGAAATAGTTCTCTGTTTTAGAAAATACTTAAATATATATATGTATATCAAATTTTATTTAAGCTGACTTCTGACCATAGAGCTCTTAAGAAAAAAAAAATCCTCATCAGGTTTAGCTAGCAGAAACAGTAAATATTACCGGCAGGACTGAATTCTCTTCCTTTTTCTTCTTTTTAACCCCTGGTACCTATCAAGTGACTCAGAACCAAAATCAGTAATTCTTTTGTGACTTAACCATGAATGAAAGACATCTCAAAAACAGGTCCAAAAGGTTCTCAAGATCTGGAACCACTTTTGAGGGTCATTCAAAGGAAAGAAAGACACAGAGAAACCACCTTGAGCACCTTGCCATATCAGAGCTGGAACCAGGAAAATATCAGATAGAACAATGTCAGGAGAACTTCCTGCTTCTGCTGTTTTTAAAAATTCCAAAGTACCATGTTATGAAGCAGCAAGTCCCGAGCCACATCATAATTTTAAAACCCACTTAAATTCGTAAACAGTTCATTAGACAAAGCTAAAGAAAGAATTAATATGTCAAAAAATAAGGAGAAGAAACCTCCCAAAGAACAGCAGAGAGAAGCAAAAAGATGGAGTCTATGAAAAAGAAGTCAATAGCAGTAGAAGATAAAATATAGAGAAAACTGAAGAAGCAACATTTGGACAGATAATGCTAAAATTTTTCCAAAAACGTAGAAAAACAGAAATCATCAGATTAGAAATGTTCCCAACCATCATGTAAGAGCTTAAAAAAGTTTTCAAAGACCCATATCATATTAGAATCACAGACCTTTGAAGGAAAAAAGAGAAAAATATAAAAGCTATTTTTCACTAGAGACATTATCTACATAGGAAAAAAAGCAATATTTGCAGCAGATTTTTCCTTAATAATAATATAAAATATTTACCAAAACATGAAGAGAAAAAATGTGAACCTAGAATTCTATTACATAAGAAAGGGGGGTAGAGATTTTCATACATATAAAAACAAAATTTTGCTATTCATAGCCTTTGTTAAAAGCAGCACTTAAGATGTACATTATTAGGAAGAAAACAAGAGGAAGGAGTAAACAAAGCAAAAATCAGCAAAGATATTAACATAGCAAGGTAGTAAATATGGATAATTAGTTCTTATGAAATTAGTAAATATAAAAATGAGAATGAAAATTTATGTGTTTAAAATGTGTGTGATGAGACAATACAATGTACTAGTTTAGAGGACAGACTCTAAAACCAGACTGGGTCTGAATATGAGCCTTATCTTTCAAAGTAAAATTAAAGCAATAACTTAATCAAAGAACAATTATGACATCGAAGAAATCTAATTCATATATTTTGTCATTATTGATCAATTGTCAACTTTAATGGATTAACAACAGAAGAGTAATAAAGTGCTGAGACAAAAAGATAAATGTGATTTTTCAGACAAGTTGAACTTTTGTTAGAAATCTTAAGCAAGCTGGGTGTGGTGGTGCATGCTTGAAATCCCAGTACTTAGGTGGCTGAGACAGGAGGATCACAGGCTTGAGGCCAACCTCAGCAACTCAGTGAGGTCCTGTTTCAAAATAAAGAATAAAATAAGGCTGTGGGTGTAGCTCAGAGATAGAATGCTCCTGGGTTCAATCCCCAGTAACAAACAACAAAAGAAGGAAAGAGGAAGGATGGAAGGATGGAAGGAAGGAAGAAAGGAAAGAAGTGAGGCAGGGAGGGAGGAAGGGGGGAGGGAAAAGCAAAAGATATTAAGAAAGATAATCTTCATATTGTTCAAAAAGGTTTTCAGGGCTGCCTAGTTTAGATACTAACCAAAGAGTAAATATGCAGTGTCTTTGCAAGTTTTTTTCTCTCTTAAAATCTTTATCTGAAAAAACTGCAACCAAATGAAAGCTAGACGGGTAGAGAAAAAAAAAAAAACTGTTTTAGGAACACCTATTGAGTCCTGCTGGACCAGAAAGAGATATTTCTTTTAGCCCCACGTGATAAATGTCCCTACTGAGCAAGATTAAGCTTTGCCCCATTTCTCTGGGCCATAGTTTAAGATTATCACAATTCAATTACATTTTAGTTCTATAATTATTTAAATGTTTAATGTATGCATAGGCCTTCTCTCTTTCCAATAAATACAATATACTTTCATCAATTTGCAATGAATTGCTTCTGTCTAAAACCACTTCCTTCCCAGCATTTTACAGGTTGTACAACCCTTTGAGAGTCATAAAAGATGGCCACCAAGCTCAATCTTGTACTTTCTACATAACTAGCTTAATTTCAACCACAATAAGGCTTTCTTTGGGTTGAAAAAATTCCACTAAATGGCTTTTACTCAGGTAAGCAAAACTATAAACCTTTCTCATCACCAAGATCTCCTCTTCTTGTGATTCATTTTCATTATTAATAACTATCATTTTCAAAGGCTTTATTTTATTACATTCACATTTAAAATATTTTTCTCTTTGATTTTCTGGGAAGTTTACAGGAGTCAGAATAAGTATCATCAACATGCATTCATTCGACAAATATACACTGGAAATTCCCACTTGCCAGGCTCTGCTCTGGTCAGACCATGTTTCTGCTCAAAAACTCTCTCTGGGGCATGGTGGCGCACACTTGTAATCCCAACATTTGGGAGGCTGAGACCGGAGGATCCGGGTTCAAGGCCAGCCTCAGCTACCTAGTGAGGCACTCTGCAACTTAGTGAGCCCCTGTTTCAAAATAAAGAATAAAAAACAGGGCTAGGGTATAGCTATAGCTCGAAGGTAGAATGCCCCTGAGTTCAATCCCCAGTAGCAAAAAAAAAACTCTCTCTGTTTGGACCTCTTTCCCTAGATATTCATGATTGCCTCCTTCTCCTCCCACTTTACCCAAGTGACAGCAAAACCTCCCTGATCTTACACCAGATTATATTGTCAATCTCAGCTTTTTACTTCTCAGTAGTAGTAATTACATGCCCACACTAGTGAC
>PVLC010000770.1:100680-138760 GCA_004027655.1 Graphiurus murinus
TTTTTTTTTTTTTTTTTTTTTTTTTTTTTTTTTTTTTTTTTTTTTTTTTTTTTGCGGTACTGGGGATTGAACTCAGAGGCATTCTACCTCCGAGCTATACCCCCAGCCCTATTTTTTATTCTTTATTTTGAAACCGAGTCTCACTAAGTTGCGGAGTGTCTCACTAGGTAGCTGAGGCTGGCCGCGAACCCGGATCCTCTGGTCTCAGCCTCCCGAATGCTGGGATTACAAGCGTGCGCCACCACGCCCGGCTCGCATTCTACCTTTTTGCCACGAAAAATTACATGATTCAGTGTCCCATTGATATCAGGGGACACATGGAGAACATCTGAATATAAGCTATAACCAAGTCTAGCATAAGCTATAACCAAGTCTAGCATAGGAACCCTAGGAGACCCATAGATGTAGATGTCTGGTGTTGTAAGTCACTAATTTTTAGGTGGTTTGTTACAAAATCTTATTGCGAAAAGAGTAAACAGATTGAAAACCGCCAATATTCAATTTTCACCCCTTTTCATGTTTATTTTTCTTCACAGCACTTAAAATTAAAATACTATATATTTACATCTTTATTTTCTATCCCCCTACATCTCATGTCCACACACACATATACACACAAATAAAAGCTCCACAAAGGAAGTGATTCCTGTCCATTTTATCGTCATCACCTCTACACTGAGAACACCTCAATATGCATCTGTTGAACGAAAAAATAAACATGACAATCAGAGTCCCTGCACTCATGAAACTTTACCTTTAGTGGGAAAGCCAGAAAATTAACAAGCATACAAATAATTATTTTTAGGTAGTCATGAATATTATAAGGAAAATAAAGAGTGACGGAATAGAAAATGATGAAGTACTAGTAAGAAGAGGTAGAGGAGTGATTTTTTAAAAATTGCTGTAAAGGCATATCATCATATAAGCTGAGTGCTAAATAGAATCTGGAATACATCTGGGAGAAGACCACTCTGGGTAAAGAGAGCTGAAAAGTGCAATGACACTGAGGCAAGAACAAGCCTTTCGTTCAAGGGATACAAAGAGATTGGAGAGTGGTAAGAGATGGAAAAGAGATAGACAAACATCACAAAGGGCCTCAGAGGGCCTCTGTATGCTTGCTATTTGGGTTTAATCTAATCATAGTTGAAAACCTTTGCAGAGTTTACATAGGGAAATGGTTTGTTTTTTAGGTCACTTTGTGTGTCATATGCATTTTAGGAGGCAAGAAGGGAAGTAGAGAGATGAGTAAAGAAGCTACTACAGGAATATGGGTAAGAGTATGGTGGGCAGGCCCTGGACAGAGGTGTGGTGAATGAGAGGCAGTTATAATCTTTTTTTGAAAGCAGAGGCAATAGGACTTGCTCATTGCAGATGTGTTGTACAAAAGGGAGGCACCTGGAGGCTGAAGATGTTGGAATCAGGATGGCCACTTAGTTTCTGTCTGAACAACCTACCAAATAGTTTCGTTAATTGAGTTGAAGGTGAGCAGTTATGGGGGAAGAGACATCATGAGCTCCATTTTGTACACTTATTGATCAGCTCTTCTATATAAGGTACTGTGATATACTGAAGTCACAGGTATCTGTGCTGAAGAACACTTATGCATTTGTCAGTTTCTAAATAGAATCAATAGTACTGCTATCTGAAAACCACTGGACTCAATTCAGACCAAAACACAAACAAAACAGTCTATAGCAGATGTTATTAATCATCTTCCCTATACCTACACTCCTTTTAACTTACTAAAGAATCTTGATTTGTTTGGTTGGGGCAACTATGTGACCAATAAAGACACTTATCATATATAACATTCATGTTAAAAAAAAAGAGGGGAGAAAAGAATATATATCTGAGTACATTCTAGATACATTTAAAAATCTCTAGAAGTAGTAAAAAAAAAAAAGAGAGAGAGACTAATACCGGTGGCTATTTATTGAAGGTAAAGGACACAAAAAGTGGAAAAATGAGGGGAATGTGAAGCAAAAGCAAGATTTACTCTTTTATATTTTAAGTTTGAGAATGTATTGGCTATTCAAAAGAACTGAAAAATACTTTTTTTTTAATGCATCTTCTGAGATTCCCTCATAGGTAGGACTGATTAGGTGACAGTGCTAGCCAGTGACATATAAATGAAAATCCCTGATAAATGTAAACCTAGGAAGACTTTTGCCCTTTGCCTTTGCTATGTTTCTCTCTCTTACCTGGAATGTGGATGATGTTATGGCTGCAATTGGAGCAACCATTTTGTGACTAGAAGCACAAACGTTGCACATTAAAAACAGAAGAACAAGAAGCTGCTATTAAAAAATTGCATTCTTGGCAATGTGTTTTATCAGAAAATATTAATCCACTTAGTGGAGATAAAGTTGTAACTGATAGAATCTTAGAACCCATATTAAAGCCTGCACCATGATATAAAGGAGGCAAATGAGTGGTCACAGGATAGAAAAGGGTGGTATACAAAACATAATGCCCCCCAAGGCACTTGCAAGTTAACATCTAAGAGTAGATGGTATAAATGAGTAATTTCCAAGTCAGAAAATACACCCAATTCTGACATGTGTTTGCATGACTGAGTTGCTCATAAAATCAGTGTGAAAGTGTCCACTGATGTCTTGTACAAGTGACAGGAAGATACTATGAAAAGCATAATTCAAAAGCTAGAAAGAAGCCGGGCGTGGTGGCGCACGCTTGTAATCCCAGCATTTGGGATGCTGAGACCGGAGGATCTGGGTTCGCGTCCAACCTCAGCTACCTAGTGAGGCACTCCGCAACTTAGTGAGACCCTGTTTCAAAATAAAGAATAAAAAATAGGGCTGGGGGAATAGCTCGGAGGTAGAATGCCCCTGGGTTCAATCCCCAGTACCACAAAAAAAAAAAAAAAAAAAAAGAAAAGCTAGAAAGACAAAAAATGCTGGCTCTTGATTATGTCCTACTATGACTTTTATGCCAAATCTCACTCAGGATTTGGCATAGAATCACTTTGTTAACATTGGAATTTCATAATAAGAATTATAGAATAGATTTTTAAATTATGAAGCCTTAAATCTTTAACTGAAATGAGTATTTTAAGATGATAGTCAGCCAGGCGTAGGCGTAGTGGTACAAGCCTATAATACTAGTACCTGAAGGTTCATGAACAGACTTACCAACTTAATGAGGCCCTCCGCAACTTAGTGACTCAAAATAAAATATAAAAATAGGGCTGGAAGTATAGCTTGGAGGGAGAACACTCCTGGATTCAATCCCCAGTATCTCTCCTCCCCCAACACACACACACACAAAAAAGATAGTCAAGATTCAAGAATTAAGTTTACAATAAAAATTGTTCTTACATTCATGTTTTTCTTTTAATTTCTTTTATATGATGTCATCTTCCTAAAGTACTAATACAAAGTAGAAAATATTTGTGTTAAAGATATCTTTTCAACTCAACTAGCCTTGCAATGACATATGTCTTTCAAGGAAATATATATTTTGGTTCTTTATAGCACTACATATATTAAGAGAAATGATTTTGAGAAATAGAGTTAGGAAATAATCAAATATAATGATAAGGGAAGTATATCTTCTAACTAAATAAATTTTATCTTAGGAATTCTGACTCATTTTTCTAAACTATCACATGACCAAGTATTTTTAAAACTTAAAAAGAAAATGTTAAGTATTTGGATAAGAAAAAAGTAGGATACCTGTTGTGCTTTAACTACCAATAATCATAATACATTGAGATTACTTATTAAGAGTTTCCTAAATTAACTTCCATGAGATTGGTCAGATAATGACAAAAACAAAAAACAAAACAAAACAAATAAAACAAACAAACAAAAACAAAAAAAAACTCTTGTTTACTCAGGAGCATATTTTAGTGCTTCAAGTAGCATGTCAAATAGTTGTCAACTGACTTAAGCCATTCTGGAGATTTGATAATAGAATTTAGATTAGTATATTTACCCTTTAAATTACATGTCTTTGGAAGGTAATAAAAGTAAAAATAGGTGGTCAAATCCAGGCAAGACTGCAATCCAGGGAATCTTTTTTTTTTTTTTTTTTTTTTTAGTACTGGGGATTGAACCCAGGTGCATTCTACCTCCGAGCTACACCCCCAGCCCTATTTTTTATACTTTATTTGGAAACAGGGTCTCACTAAGTTGCAGAGAGTCTCACTAAGTAGCCGAGGTTGGCCGAGAACCCGGATCCTTCAGTCTCAGCCTCCCAAGTACTGGGATTACAAGTGTGCGCCACCACACCCGGCTCCCAGGGAATCATTTAATCAAATTTAGGGTATAAAAATATAGTTAACCCAAATTTTATTGCTAACAGGTTAAAAAAATTACTAAATTTAATAAAAATATTTTAAAGTCTTAATCAAATCCAAGATAGTAGTAAAAGTTTATTAGCTAAAAGAAGAGAGTTCTTCAAACAGTTTGGGGGAAGGGAGGATTTTGTCTTTTTGTTGGCTTTTTTCCCTAGTGTTATAACTAAGGTAGCTTTTCGTCAACTATTTAGTTATTTTGGGAAAACTAGTACAAAATCCTCCAAGATCACTCAACAACCATTTTGAGGTAAATAAAGTAAATAGCTATCAAGAAAAGACCTGCATGTCTATAATTATCACATCTATGCTGTTTGACCCTGAAAACAATTTTATGTACAGTAATGCAATGCATACACACTATATTCCTGAGGAATATCTACATGGTATATATCAGTCACATATTTCATCCTCCTAACTGCATTAGACTATCAAACCTAGTAGTCCAAAGGGATATTCTGAAAAATAAACAATGCCAAAGAATCCTGCAATGCTTTCCTTCTACCTTTCCATAAAAGTTCCAATCCATAACCTTTGAAGCAAAAGTCCATGTGTACTAACAGATTCTATATTTGTACTTCAGGGTCTTAGTTTTCCATGGTTCAAGCCCAAACAACTGCAGATATCTTTAAGATCTGTAGGGAAAGAAGTGATCAGATAAGGTGCTTTGAATTCCAATTTCAGTCACCTCCATGAGAATATATTTTGAGAAGCCACATATCCCTAGCTACTATTGTTTCGCTCTCCTTAGTGCTGCAATCATTCCTGGGTAGTAAGTGGAAGGACCCAGAAAGGAGCATTAATGCTCTCAGGCCACTTGGGAACTATTTGGTGTACAACTACTGAAAAGCACTAATTTACCACTAAGTGCATGGCCTACTATCTCTGAGTCACTCTAACACTAGGGAAAACACTCCATTGTTGTTTAACATTATCTGCTAGATGTTGTTGCTTTTCAAACTAGGGCTATGCAAAAAGTTTTATGAGATGATATTCAAATAAAAGTATACATCAAAAGAGTTACTAAGTCTCTGAAAATAATAGAGGTCAGATAGGCAACCATGAGGCTCAAAATTTTTATTACCTTGATAATATAATCTTCTTAAATGTCTGCATGTGAAATTAGACCATTTGTTTAAAACTTAAGAGTATATATGAATGAGACATGCAGCATAATGGAGGAGAAATAGAATAAGTAAGTATTTCAGGAAGCACTGAAGGCATGTACAAATGTGATTAGAAGACACAGGCTGTGAGATCAAATATCCATCTTAAGATTTCAGTACTTTGGTGGTTAAAACAGTAAGAGAAAAACAACATTGTTTTGCACTTAGAAACCTGTTTCTAATCAACTGAGCTACTCCTATGGGGTCAAATAAAAATGATTAGCTTATTAAAAGCATAGCTTTGCTATTTAATAAGCAAAAATGATTGAAAATTCTGCTCCAG
Source organism: Graphiurus murinus (assembly GCA_004027655.1). NCBI lineage: Eukaryota > Metazoa > Chordata > Mammalia > Rodentia > Gliridae > Graphiurus > Graphiurus murinus. The sequence goes on from PVLC010000770.1 coordinate 106,445, forward strand.
ATCCTGATAATTTTAGTGTTTCTAGTTAAGCCTGCAAAATTGCATTCATTATTAGTGTCTAGATTCATTAACAATTCAATTTATAGATATTAATGCTTATAATGCATGCTTCGCTTGCCAAAACTTGAAGAGAAATTGTTTCAATTAGCTTTCATGGATCATGAATCCTACCGGCTGGGTATTTTTAGACAAAAGATACAAACACATCCCCAAGCAATGCTAATGCACAGCTGGGACTTGTGTGTAAGGTCACTTGAGCTAACAGTTTAAAAGGAAAAACAGTAAATGAGTTTTACCCAGATGAGCAAGACAGGAATAGTCTCCTGCTTCCAACCAAATATTTGAAAGGCATATATGCACTTAAGAAAAATGGCAACAGAATTATTTGCCTTTGAAATTTCTAGAAGACAGAACCATTAGACAGAAATTGGCAAGCTAAAACTCAAGAAGCAATATTCAGAATATAACACAATGTAGGAAATTACAGTGAGAAACCTTACACTGTCCCTTTGTTGAAAAGAAAAGGTATTCCTTACAAGGCTCAAACTTAAGAGAAATTCAAATTCTTCCAACACTTGCACAAGTGACATGCCCCAGTAGTATGGGAATAAAAAACAAATTGAAGTCCCAAATGATCCAGATGACAATCTAGATTTACATGTTAGGCTATACACAACCAATTCAAAGTTGCTATTTACTGTCAGTGACTAAGGGTATTTTTATTTTCTTATCCTAGAGATTGAACCCAGTGGGGGTTCTACCTCTGAACTACAACCTCAGCCCTATTTTATTTTCTATTTTGAAACAGAGTCTTGCTAAATTGCTAAGGCTGGCCTGGAACCTGTGATCCTCCTGTCTCAGCCTCTCAAGTACTGGGTTTATGGGCTTGTACCACCACACCCAGCTGAAAGTGTTCTCTAGGTCGAAGAGACATTTTTTGGAGGATATCCAATTCCTCCAGATACATTTCTCTCCCATAAATATTCATGTAAACTGAGGACAGTATCCCATCATTGCACTTTTCACATAGTATAGTAGAGTATTGTATCATATCTCCATTTCCATGTGTTCTCTGATTGGTTATAGCTTGGTATTTACTGCAATAGCAAAAGAATGAAGTGACTTTTTATGTTATAACTAAGAGATATATTTCATTCACCTTCACTGAAATGCTGAACCATATCACATAACAGCATGAATAATGATTTTTTTTTTTTTTGCAGTTTTTGGGATCAGACCCAGAGCCTCACACATGATAGGCAAGCATTCTTCCACTGAACTACATCCCCAGCCCTAAATAATGATAGTTGATCTTCCCAAGAACTACAACTCCAACTCCCTCAAGGATCCCATGAAAGAACCCTACAAAACTCTAGAGCTACTAGTATGAAATCAAGAAAAGGTTTGAAAAGCTCATGAGATTCTGGAAAACTAATTTTGTTAGTCAACTTTGTGTCTCTGTGACTAACTTACCTGACAAGAACAACTTAGAGGAGGAAAGGTTTATTGGTTCAGGGTTTCAGAGGTTCAGTCCAAGTTCAGCAGGCTCCAAGCAGAAACATCTTGGCAGCAGGGCATAGGAGAAGAAAGCCACTCAACTCGTGGCGGCTGTCAGGAGAGAGAGAAGCCAGGGACAGATGCAGTCCTTAGGTCACACCTCCAGTGGCCCACTTCCTCCAGCCACACCCCACATCTGAGCTTGGCTGCACTAGAGACCAGGCTTTCAAAACACAAGCTTTTGGGGGAACATTCCAGATCCAAACAAGAACACTAATGAAACATTACTACAACTTGAAGGACATAAGGTCATAAAGTACAGTTGGAAGACCGAGAACACGAAAAGCATAGAAACTCTTCAGGAACATTTTGGATGAGGAAGTTTGAGAACATGTAAAATATTACTTCTAAAGCTAAGTGGAACTTTGTATTGAAGCTTATATGTTAGTCTGGAAGAAAAATAGATGCCTATGAAAGTATTCATTATTATGCTCTTTAGCCTTAATAATATAACATTTCCCAAAGACCACTGGGAGTCCATTATAAATTGTAACTGTTAGAAAAGGCACTTAACAAAACTAAGAAACACCAGGATTAAAATCTAGATTTCTGGGAGAATAACATAAAAAAGAACAAAATAAGCCAATAAAAAAGTATACAATGAAATCCAATTGCCTCTACAAGATAATAAAAACTAATACATAGAGGCCTGGCATGGTAGTGCACACCTGTAATCCCAGTACTCGGGAGGCTGAAACAGGAGGATTGCAGGTTTGTGGCCAGCCTCAGCTACCTAGTGAGGCATTCCACAACTTAGTGAGACCCTGTTTCAAAATAAAGAATAAAAAATAGGGCTGAGGGTGTAGCTCAGAGGTAGAATGCCTGAGTTCAATCCCCAAAAGTAAATAAATAAATAAAAACTAATATATAGAGAATGAACTAAAACAGGCTAGAAGAAAAATAGAAAAAAGTTTGGAAGGAAAGTGAAAAATTCTGCTTATGACATAGAAATATGAAGACAGTTCTAAAAGGACTGACAGAAAAAGAACCAAGCTAAAAGCAATAGGTAAATCAGACTAATTGCAAAAATTAATGATATAACTTATTTATTCAGTCTGCATATTTGCAGAAATATATTTCTATATATGTATACACACATGTATTTAAAAATGCATTTGTCACGTGGTCAAATTCATGAGTAAGTTAATCTTTTAGAAAAACACTACAATTTATTTCTTAAAACAAATAAGTTATTTGATAAATTAGTGCCCCCAAATGCACACACACCCGTAAAGGGAGTGACAAGGACCATGGTCACTGATGAAATCATTAGCAGTACCACATTACTATTCAGGTCCATAATTCATTCTTTAGTGTTAGAGTCCATAGGGGCCTGGTTTGCTTTGCCACACTGAAAATAGGGATCAGCAGGGATCCCTGTTGCAAGAAGCTAGTGCCCCCATTCTTTCATAAGCTTCCTCCAGCTTCTAAGAGCTCTGATTATTCTTTTGTCTCTCTGTGGCTGACCTAGTACTTAAGGTACTTCTTCCTCCCTGCTCCTCCCATACTTCTATAATGGATGCAAAGGTCAGTGACCCCCTCAGAAATAACAGCATTTTCAGCAAGGGTTGTGGTGAGGTAGTCAGGGGGCTCTCATTGCTGTTACCAGGAGGTAAGACTATATTCCCTCACTGAAAGTCTAACCCAAAGGTCTTTCAATGCTGAAAATTATATTTTCACATAACCCGTACTACCTACAGAACCCATGTAGTTTAGGTTATAAAATAAAAGGAAATGTTTGGAGGATAACAGTAAGCAGCAATAAATATAAACAGATTATACAGATGATCAGAAATGTAAACTGGCACTTATTAACTTGGAGCAGTCTGGCCAAGTGTAGAGATCTGGAGTTAACTAGATCTCATAATTTTGAGGAAGCACATTTGGGGACAGGATATATTCAATATTACTTTGCCTATAAAAGAAAACATTTCAGTGCTTTTTCTTATAATGACTTCCTAGAGGAACAAGTAATTTGAGGTTGTTATCACATAGGACAGATTATATAAATATTACACCTCCATTAAGGCCAGGCATCTGTCTTACCAATGAATGCACATGGCCACCCTAAAATAGTATCTGCTTCATAGTAGGCACTCAAAGAGTTGTCGAATGAATAAATTATTCCTCACAACGTGGCCTAAGTTTCTTCCTATGGGAAACAAAATAATAGCAGCTTCTTTCAAGGGTGTTTGTGAGGATTAATAGAAACAAAGCAGGCCCAGAGCAGAAGCTTATAATTCTAGCTTTCTAGCTACTTGGGATGCTGAGTCAGGAGGGTGAGAAGCGTGAGGCTACCCTGGACAACTTAGTGAGACCTTGTCTCAAAATAAAAATAAAAAGGGCTGGGGATGTAGCTCAGTGGTAGAGTACTTGCCTAGCAGGTGTGAGGCCTCCAGTTCAATTCCCAGTCCCTCAAAAATAAATAAGTAAATAAATAAATAAATACCAAGCAGTAATGTATGATGATGAAAAGAACAGAAACTGACACCAGGTAAGTAGACCTATGATGACTCTATTTTTGCAACTTTTCTGTAAACCTAAACTTATTTCGAAATAAAGTTTATTTTTAAACAAGAAAATTAAGCAAAGCATTTAAATCATCACCTGATATATGGTGATCAATAACTATTTTCTGATTCTCTTCTCAACATTACCCATGTGTGCACTCAAAAGAATTAATAGCAGGTTAGTAAGGGGATTAACCTGCTAGCAACAAATCACAATAGAGATTTTCTGGCTTTATCTATTCCTTAGTTAGCTCCTAAAACTTGTAATGGCCCTAAACTATTTTGAATATTCTATTGCCACTACCCCACATTTTTTTTTTTTCACTCTCTTATACTTTCCTTCCCTCTGTTCTTTTCTTGTCATGGAAGGAAGGTCCAAGGAAGTCCCAGAGAAGGGGTCCTCAACTCAGGACAAGTGGAGTTCTTGACAAATGTCACAGAAAAGTATTTAAGGACAAGTCAGATAATGGCACAAGCAGATGTTTATATAGGGAAACAAGACTTACGCACTAGAAAGGAAAGAGTGTCCACTATCTCAAGAATGAGAGGCAATGCCTAGGTCTGAGGTGTTAATTTATAGAGAGACAAAACTAGGGGCTGAACTAGAGGGGGAGTCAGAGGAGGGTTATATAATCTCACGCTGGTTTTCCTTGTGCATGGGCCTAGTTCTTGCATCATGCTACTTTCTGTGAGCATGACAAGGACATGGACCCAGGGACAAAGGCTGCATTGCTCAGAAGTTGCCTGTTTTGCATTCTAATGCTTCATAAGCATTTCTGGCATTCCAATGGCTCAGGGGTATTTCTTAAATTCCAGTTGTTCCTGGGTGTTTCTCTTTTGAAATTTAGTATTTACTTATTTATTTATATCCCCAACTCTTATCTTAATTAGCAGAAACTTACTGAAATTTTTTAGTGGTGATTCCCATTTTAACATATGGGAAAATGTTAAGCTACAGTTTTTGGAAGAGAAGTGACTTTATGTAAAGCTAACTCCAGTTCCCAGATGTTCTTATGCCCTAAGTCTAATAGTCATGAACAGGATGGTAGTTTAGTTAAAATATAAAAATATTCATCCGTTTGGAATGCAAAAAAAAAAAACATGTTTACCCAGACCAATTTACTAATTAATGGCAGTATAAATGCCAAATGTCCACATGCCACCTATGAATATTTTTAGTAAGATACTTATTCTTGTGACTGGCAATGACATTTTTAAATTTCTTCCAGAAAAAAAAAAAAAAGAATTGGTTATTCTTTCTCACAAGTGATCTTCCTTTTTAATATCACAAAGTTTTAACAGAAGATCTAACATTATCAATGTAATTATCTCCTTTGGAAAAATATTAAAAACCATTCCAAGCAGTATAAATGAAATCATTTTCCCTATGACTTTGACAAAAACTGGAAATGCATTAGTCTTTTCACATGACTAGGTCTGACTCAAACTTTATCTTTTGGGCAGAGTTTAGGCTCTGGGCCTGCATGCCTCTCAAGGAGAACAGGAAAGCAAGTATCTTGCATTTTCAGCTTCTGTAGTGCTAGATAGATGAGCTTGGCCTCACACAGGAGCTCTGATATAGAAGAGGGTCCAGCTGTTAGGTGGCCAAAATAGGAGATAAATGCCTCTGCTTACATAGGCTTTCAAAAATCTCTTGAATGAATAAGTCCACAGATATATATTTTAAAAACACTAGTAGAACAGGTTTAAATAAGTACATATAACTAAAATTTTCTAGGTTTAACTGCTATACATTATTATTTATTCTAATTCTGATTTCCTCCTTTCAGACATGAATAAAACATCTGTGCTTCCAAATCAGCTGAAATTTCATTAACCATGATGTGGGAGACAATGTGAAAAACTTTCCAGATTTCCCTTAGATGAAAGAGTTGAGGCCCACCTACTAGGAGAGTGATCATTGTACAGCCATCACCTGAGAGGACTTTATGAAACAGTCCTAGGCTCCTTCCCTATGCACCCTACATTCAATGACCAATGAACATGGAAATCTAAACGCTTGATCCACTTTCCTGAACTCCATACTACTTTATGAAGCCAATCAAACCTGAGTTCCCCAGGGGGCAGTTCAGGCTGATATCTGGCCTTCATGCAGTGTGATTTGTCCTTCTACCTACCCTTGCATTTGTCCCTTGCTTCCACAGATGTTGACCTCAAGACTCCTTAATAAACACTCTGCAAGCTAAACTCCCTTTTGAATTCTACATCCTGGGGGACCCAGCCTGGAAATTTTGTACCAGCAATGAATCAAAGAAAGCATGTATTCAGATGGGGTTTAGAACTGAATAGAATGTGTTGGTGGTTTTGAATGAAGTCCTTTTATGAGGCATTCTCATTTTGCATATATAGTTGATATAAAACCATTAAAGGTAATTAGGTTCAACCAACAAATTGTTAAAATGAGATCATATGGAAGCTGCCATGTTCTACCTGAAAAAAAGATAAATTATACCAACACAAGACAGACAGAACAAATGATTATCAGGAGATTTTATTTTTTCCTTAAAGCTAAATAGTTTCTCAATATAAATAAAAATGGCAGGGGCTGTTTGTGAAACCATTTAGTGTTCAGTGCTTTTAAATGTTTGCTTTATAACTCCAGTAAACAAGAAACAAACAATTTAATTTGAGGGTAATACATAACTAAGCCATAAACTCTTAAGAGTCCTAATTTGTACTTCTTGTCCCATTTATTTAAGAAATATAAAAAGGTGATAAAACATTGAATATTTCCAACCAGAAAAGTAAGTAGAAACTTCACCTAAAACCCCTTTTCTAGATTCAGTTTTAAATATCACTACATAGACCAGGGTTATAAAATTCTTTTGATGACGTGCTACTCTTCTGTCCCAGTACCCACTCTCCACCAAAATCCCCAGTTTTAAGAAAAATATAACACTGAGGTTACCTCATAGCTGTGGTGTCTATAGTTACCATTTTCAGAGTATAAAGAGGAAATTGGAATTAAGAAATAGCTTGCCTCCAAGGAAAGAACTTAGAAAAGCACTGGATCAACAAAAACAGGAATTCTACACTCTACCTTCCTATTAACAGATTCTAAATTGTAGGCTGGAGAAAAAGAGAGCGAGAGAGCGAGAGCGAGAGCGAGAGCGAGAGCGAGAGAGAAAGAGAGAGAGAGAGAGAATGTAAATCCTGTGCTAGAAAATTATTTAGCTTAGAAAATAATTTATACCCCCTTTTATGGAGAAGTAGATTTCTTGGTGGGACTTGAAGTTAGTGAGAGGAAGCTACTCTGTTATTAAGACATATCCAATTATGGAAATAATGTGGAGCTCCAAAAATAGTAACAGTTCTATTATTACTATAGTGCGGAAATAAATTATACTGTTTTGCTCTGTTACTCAATCTGGTTAATTATCCACACAAAGAAAGTTATTCCTGGCAACCCCAAAGCCAAAACTATAACTAATATTGGTAGGGTTAGAAGAGAAAGATTTTTACTAAAGAAAAAAAGTTCTGCTTAATTCTGATTCATATGCTACTTGTTACTATCTCAAAGGAATATGATCCAACATCCAACAACTCTGAACTTTCTAGCTTCAAAGCTAATTAGGCAACTTACTTTTTTGCTAATCAAATAACCTACCTGACAGGAGGCACACTGGCTTTAGTCTATAATAATGACAACATTCAAAATGCCAGAAAAGGGAAAACAAGAAGAAATTTAGAAAATATTCAATATGAAGCTTCTATGAGCATTGCTGTATTTAGGGGTTTACTTAGGCAATGAAGCACAACCAACAATTTACAGCACAATTGTATAATTATGAACCATGACAATGCAGAATGTCAGACTAGGTTTTTTAAAAAAATCCAATTATGTGGTCTTTACAAAAGACATGCCTTAAATAAGTTGAAAGCACAAGGATGAAAAAAGATTTATCATTTGTACGGCAACCCTGAGAAAGCTGGAGTAGCTATATTAATACCAGGCAAAATAGATAAAACAAAAGTATTACTGTTATGGGGTACGGTGAACCCCAAATCCGTAGGTCCTTGGCTCGTGGAAAAAAGAATTTTAACACGTGCCAGTCAGAAACAACATAGGCAGGTTTATTTTAAGAACTTAAAGGGAAACTGGGAGAAAGGGGAAGGGAAGGCATGGAGCGGGAAGCGGGGAAAGGGGTAAGGCATGGAGGAGAAGGGCACGCCGCGCGCCTCCAGGGAAGAAGAGAGAATGGCTTCTCTGGACTTTTTAAGGGTTTCGCTCCTCCTCCTCCTCCTCAGATTCAGGTGGGCGAATAGGTGGTCAGATAGGGCCCGGAAGTTGCAGGTGAAGGCGGGACTTCTGGAGATTAGGGCATGGAACTCAGGTGGAGGCGGGGTTCCTAAGAAAAAACTTCCAAGGGGTGGAGTTAGCTTAACTTAAAGAACTTCCAAGGGGTGGAGTTAGCTTAACTCTCCAGATTACTTCCAAGGGGTGGAGTTAGCTTAACTCTCCAGATTTTAAAAAAACTATATTTTAAAAACTATATTTTCCTGGATAAAGACTATATTTTCCTGGATCCTCCCATTACCATCCTCCTACCTAAATTTTCACTTTCTAGGCTACCTCATCATTACCAGTGATGAAGAGGAACATTTAATAATAGTAAACAAGTAAATTCATCAGGATGATTTAACAATCAAAAATATATATGCTTCAACTGAAAGAATCACAAAATGTGTGAAGAAAAAAATTGGTAAAATAGAAGGAAGAAATAGATGGTTGAAAAATAATATTTGGAAACTTCAATACCTTACTTTCAGTAATGGCTAGGACAACTGGGGAGAAGATCAACAAAGAAATTGAAGACTTGAACAAACACTACCAACTAACTAGTAGAGCCTAACACGACTGTACAACATTCCAACCAACAACAGCAGCATGTACATTCTTCTCAGGTGCACATAAGACACTCTTCAGAACAGGACCTATATTAGCCCATAATACAAGTCTCAATAAATTTCAAATTACTAAAATCATACAGAATATATTGAAACTAGAAACCAACAATAGAAGGATATTTAGGAAATCCACAAGTATTTGAAAAATAGCATAATGTGTTAAATAGCTAACTAAACAAAGATGAAATAACACAAGAAATAAAAAAAAAATCCTTTTAGATGAATGAGAATGAAAACAAAACAGCAAAATTTATGCAATACAGCTAAAACAGGGTTTATACAGAAATTTATAGCTATAATGTCTGTATTAAATAAGATGAAAGATCTCAGATAAGTAAACCAAACTTCCACATTAATTCACCACAAAAAAGAAGAACCAAATCTAAAGCAGAAAAAAAAAATACTAAAGATTTGAGTGGGGATTAATGAAATTAGCAAGAATAGAAGAGCAAGAGAAAATTAACAAAACCAACAGTAGCTAGACTGACTAAGGAGCAGATTTAAATTACTAAAATCAAGAATGAAAGAGGAGATATCACTATTGACCATACAAAAATAGAAAAGATTAGGAGAAAATATTAAGAATAATTTATATGCTAACAAATTAGATAGCCTGAATAAAATGGAAAAATTCCTAGAAAGACAAGCTACTTCTTCCTGAAACTGACAGGGAGAAATAAAAATTTGAGCAGAGAACACTTTCTAATTCATTCTAAGAGTTCCATATTACCATGATAAAACCACACAAAGACATCACAAAAACAACAAACAAAACAAAGACCAACATTTCTTATTAATATAGATACAAAAATCCTTGGCAAAATAGGAAATTACAAATTACTTCCTGAAACTGGCTCAATTCAAAACTAGCAGGACATAAAAAGGATTATACCAGATGATCAAGTGAGATATATCCTAGGAATGGCTCAATATCTAAAAATCAATTCATGAAATATACCATATCAAGAGAATTAACAGCAAGACCCACATGATCATCTAAAAACAAATATAATTACTTAAAAAAAGTAAACAGATGTCAAAATCTAATGCCCTTTCATGATAACAACAACAACAACAACAACAAACATTAGACAAACTAGGAATAAAAGGGAACTTAACCTAAATAAAAGGAACTCTAAGAAAAACATACAGGAAACATTATACTAAATGTTATGGAATATACTTCCCCTAGAAAAGGAAAATAGACAAGAAGGCCCACTTTTGCCACTTGCATTCAACACTATACTTGAAGCTTTAGTAAGACAATTAGGCAAGAAAATGAAACAAAAGGCATCTAGATTCGAGGTTGAAAAAAAAAAGTAAAATTATTCCTATATGCAGATGAAAAAATTTTATATAACAGAAATGCTAAGAAATCTACTAAAGTCTATTATATCTATACCCTGGTTTAGCAAAGTTGTAGCATACAAAATTAATGTACAAAAGTCAATTGTACTTCTCTAAGCTTGGAATGAATGTTCCAAATATGAAATTAATAAAAATAGTACATTTACAATATCAAGAATAAAAATACTTTGGAGTAAATTTAACAAAATAATTTAAATCTTATACAATGAAAACTACAAAACACTGTTGAAAATATTAACAAAGACCTAAATAAATGGAAAGACAACCCAAGTTTGTGGATTGAATGACTTAGTATTAAGGTGCCAAATTAATTCAATGGGGAGGGGAATAGTCTCTTCAACAAGAGATAGCACTAGAGTACTTACAGAAGAATGATCTCCATTATCTGGGGTCCTTCTGGTATCCCCACTGCTCCCTAGCTTCCGCATATTAGAGAAAACATGTGGCCCTTCACTTTCTGTGACTGGCTCACCTCACTTAAAATGTTCTCCAGGTCCTTCCATTTTCTTGCAAATGACAATTTTGTTCTTTTTTATTGCTGAGTAGAAGTCCCTTGTGGGTATATTCCATAATTTTGTAATGCATTCATCTGTTGATGGACACCTAGGTTGGTTCTATAATTTGGCTGTTGTGAATTGTGCTGCTATGAACATGGATATGCATGTATTATTGTAGATTGATTTATTGATTTGATACTGGAGACTGAATCCAGGGACATTCTACCTCTGAGCTATACCCCTAGCCCTTTTTATCTTTTATTTTTATTTGTCTGTTTATTTAGTTTGGTACTGGGGATTGAACTCAGGGGAATTCTACCACCAAGCTATACTCACACCTATTTTATTTTTTATTTTGAAATAGGGTCTAGTGGAACAAGTGGGGGTAAATCCAACCTACAACTGAGGAGGTGTAAATGAGAGATGAGGAAGTAGAAACACTGAGAAAAGTGAAGAAGCTTGGCCTTCAGATGAAGGGGAATGATAGAGGGTGACTCCAAATCATGGGTAAACTTTGTTTTATTTACTTATTTGAGAAATCTAAATCATGCTTGTATATTGAGAAGAATAATACAACACAGAGGCTGAAAGGCAGGAGATGTGATAATGTCATTCACTGAGAAGACACAAAGGGATGAAAAATAGCTTTAGACAGGAGAGAACAAAGGAAGAATAGATATTAGTACTCTTTCTAAATACTGAAGAGTGATAGGAGGGGCTAGAAGGAGAAACAGAGTTATTTCCTGATGATTTCTACTTTCTTTCTGAAGCAAGAAGCAAACTATGTGCTAACAGCTAATAAGGAAATAGTAAGAAAGAAGCTCTGACCATGGTGGCAAAGATTTTAATAACTATGAGGAGAATGGGAGAGGACAATGAATGGGGAATGCAGAAAAATTAACATATAATACTAAGGATGTAACTGAGGTTAAAATTCAAAAATCTAAACTACGTGGCAGTCTTCAAGATTACATGATTTTCTCTCCCACCATAGGGGTTAAAGAGTAGAAGTTAAATAACACAGAAGTAAATAAGAAAGAGCTGAGGAGTTACATATGTGTAATAATTCATTAAGCTTTAGTATGCATGAGGCCCTGGGTTCAATCCCGTGAACTCACAAGTTGTTGTTGTTTTTTTTTTTTTAATTAAGCTATACACTTCAAATTTGTCTACTTAACTTCTTGTAAGTTATAACTTAATATAAATGTTATTTTTTTTAAAAAAAGAACTCTATGTCTCAGTTCAACCTCCCACTCCCGGTCCTAAAGGCAAAAAATACCTCTGGAACAACTTCTATTTAAAAACAGGAGAAGAAAGTCACAAAAAGACTGAAAGTGAAAGCAAACAAATAAAACTTGGGAAAAGATGTCTCTCCTCAAATGCATATTTTTAATCTAGAGTAAATTATAGACCACCAAGTATAGTCTGACTTGGATATCAGGCACCAGTTCCCATACACACACACAAAAAATGTTATTGTTGGCTTTAGCACTTTAATTTAAAGAGGACACAAATTCTACTCATGTTTGAATAACCCTTGCCAACAAATTGATCCCACAGCAGCACGGCTGCAGGGAGTAATTTCCAAGACTGAAGGGAACCATAAAGGGAAAAAATTAGTAAATATATTTCCTCCTACATATAACCTAGGATATATATCCCTTTTAAAAGAAAAAAAAAAGTTTTTCTCTTTCCTCTTTTTCCAAAGCAGTCCAAAAGGGCATTAAAGAACATCTGTAATTTACATAGAAGGGAATAATGCCAAAGAAATGTAGATTCCACCCAGGGGACAACTCAAACTGGGCAAATCTCTAAATAAGGTCTGAAAAGCAGATGCTTTGCTATAGGGCAGCTAACTTCCAAAACCAGAAGTCTGGAGTGGGCACTCGAAATGCTAATGCCTGCCTTTCTAGAAAGCTACATTCTGCTTTCAACTTGGACAACCCAGAACAATTAATCTTTCTTTTACCAATTAAGACCTACCCAAAGAAGACCAAGAATGTTGCCTGGCCCCCACGTACCATATAAACATGAAGAAGGATTCTCCTTGTCACTTTAATATTTCTTCTGCATGTATACAATATTACATATTAGTTAATAATATCGCCAGAGATTAAAGGCTCCCAACTGTACAATATCAAAAGTGAATAAGCTTTTAGAAACTCTGATAGAATAACCTATAGAATCAGATCCCTTGGATTCAAATCCTGATTCTCCACTTACTACATTGTCTTGAGTAAGTTACTTTACATTAATAAGCCTCATCTATAGTAGATAATATTATCTACTCAAAGCTATAAGGATTAGACAATCAATAGATAGATAGATACTTCCAAATACATTAAAAGTATTCCAGAAATCTCGGTTTCCATTAATCCCTACCTTATCTGTTTGCTATGACTTCCAAAATTTGCATAGCACCTAGTGCTACTTGATATTGCTTATACACTGTGAATGCCTTACAGCTGGGAAAGGATCTCATCTGTGGCATGTTGAATTTGCTGCCCTACTTACCAATAAATACCTAGCAAACGTTAATGACTCCATTGTAAAAACATACATTCAGACGTAATCTGAAGGTTAAAACTCAATGCACCAACTCCACTTCCCTTGACCAGAAGTCCTCTTCCACATAATATCTGTGTTTACTATAATGACTGACTAGCTGCCTTTTGTGGAAACTGTCAACATTCTGCAGACACAGCATCTGGAAGGATTAAGCAGAACACTAGGGGATTAAAAGATACAATGAAGTAAAAATTAAGAAGGAAATAGAAAACATATTCTAAATTCTTGGAAATGAGTTTTAGTTTGCTTTCATACTTTTTCTCCCGTTTTCATTAGACTACTGTTAAATAGAGTTCTGTCCCTTTAACTGTCAAATGGTTTTCCATTATATAAGTAATTTTTCTCCACAGAGGAGACTTTTAAAAGTTATAAATAAAGTACCCCAAATATTTTCTTTTTCCCACAGATGAGAACATTAGAACACTGACATTTTAATCTGTTCTGTACAAGAGTGAGTTGTGTCAACACAGTGCTCCCAGCTACAATGCTAAAAAAACAAGTTTAATTAAAGACAGAGAAGAAACTGCATGTGGAGCCTAAGCCACTGAGATACATTGAAGAGTTGTCATCTTAAGAGTCAGTTCTCTGTGAACAAACCTGTGTCAATGTCAGAATGGGAAAAAAGACAAAGCAACATAAAAGTGGGATGTTATACTGGAAAAACATGGTGGCGTCAAACGTCAATGTCCAGACTAAGAATTAAAAAATACTGGCTACGTAGTACTTACTTCCAGAGTCCAAACACTACTCCTAACATCATAAAACATATCTGGATATAAATAGATGCTAATTAACCACATGTATCTTGTAGAAGATATAACTGAACTACAAAAGGAGGAAAAAGCCCGCACCACAAGGAAATTGTTCAGCAACAATGAATATTGCTTTTTCTGGGATTATTCTAGAATATTGGCTCTACTCTCTTCTGAAACTCTAATTTGAAGGGCAAATTAGTATTACCACAGTACCATTTTCCACAATGAAGCAGAAATCTAACTACATTCTTACAATAGCTTGCTTGCCTATGGCCCCTGCCCTTCTGCCAGAGCACCCTCCTCAGACAGGCAGTCCAGCACAATGAAAACCAGGCTTCAACATCAGCTCTGTCAACTTCCCGGCTTAGTACCTTTGAGCAAGTTACATTTGGGATTAGTTTTCTCCATCTACAAAATAAGGATAAGGACGTTATTATAAGGCTTCAGTGAGATAATATATATATTATATATATAAAGTACCCAGTTCATTTCTTAGCTCACATAACAGATGCTCCATGAATAATATTCTTATTAACTTCATGTATGTATGTATGTATGTATGTATATATTTATTTAGATTGAGGGAAGGGTCACACTCTGCTGCCCAGCTGTTCTTGAACTCATGATCCTCCTGTCTCAGGGTAGCTGGGATTACAGAAAAGTACCATCATGCCTGGCTTTTTATTAACTTATGATTTTTAAAATACTGACCATCTACTGATTGTGTATTATCATACCTTCTACATTCTACATTCCTATGACTATAACTTCTTTCACTCCTATAAATAGCCTCTCTCACCTCAGAGGGAATGCTTAGCATTTAGTATTAGTATACAATGGTTTGTTCATGCATATATAACTTGTTTTTTCACTACAGTATAAAAGAATGGCTGTCAGCATTAAATCACGTCTCAGAACTGCCTGCATTAACTGATTACATTTCAATTGGGCCATTCTTAATTGCTGTACAACTTTTGGCAAATTACTTATATATGCCTCAGTGTCTTCATTTGTACAATGGAGATAAAACATCACTATAATTTTAGAGTTGTTCTGAAAATTAAACATTAGATACATATATAAAGCTATTAGAAAAATGCCTGTTCCAAATATGAGCACCCCAAAAACATTTGCTATTACCTGATAATGTGTCTGCCCAATACAGTTAAAATACTATTTAATATTTGTACAATAAGTATAACATAATATTTATTGTACAAATATTAAATAGTTATCTAAAATTACATGATCTAAAGTTGTAGGAACAGAAAACAGAGTTGATATTTTGGTCGATAGTTATAAACATGATAAGAATAATAGGAAGATGTATAAAGGAATTATTGACAAATATAAAACTAACTGAATTAGAATTAATATAAAGAATCCAATATATACAATTTTTATGTTTGCATGTATCAGTTAAAAAAAAGAAAGAGAAAGAAAGATCCAGGCTCTACAGAGGGGAACAAAAGGAACAAGTTTGTGGTATAATGAAATGGAAAAGAATTTAATACATAAAACTGCCATATTTTAACTGTATTAGGGAAAACATAGAGAAGACAGTATGAAGATTCAGACAGATGATAGTGAAGTAAATGTTACTCAGAACAATAAAAGACTTGAGCAAAGGTATGAAAGGAATACAGATGGCCCATTTAGAAGCCAGTACACAGATCTGTCTGCCTGGAACTGAGAGTTCCTATAGGAGAATAATTGCTATAGTGTTCTCAATTCCTTTCCTTCAGAGCTTAGAGAGAACACAAGGGGTGCTAATATAATATCTATGTAAAAGATGGCATGGATTCAAATCCCAACCAGTTTCAAATGCTAGACTATACGAGGGGGTACGCCAAGGCATAGTGGTATGCCTAAATTCAGTGACAGATGTATTGAGCTGGTGATCCCCTCAGCCCTGAGGGTATAAAGCCTCTAGCTAGAAGACAGTTAGCCTGCTACCCCTGTGTGCCACACAAATAAAATTTTCTAAGCATATAATGGCATAAAAGTTGGGAGCATTGGGTTAAATAATACGGCTACTATGCAATATCCTACAGGGCAAAGAAAACTAAGTAGAAGAGGAAATAGTGTTTGCCTATTTTGTTAGAACTGTAGAAGACCAATCAAAGAGGGAAAAAAAGTGGCAAAATGAGCAGTAGTTCAAAAACTGCTATAATAGGTTAGGCATGAAAACTAAGGGCCAAAACTAGAGTTGTAACAAAAGGGAAGAATTCAAAACAGGTTGTAAAAGAATAACTGCTTAGAACTCAGTTTAGTTTGGTTCAATAAACATTTACTGCTGCCTATTATACGTCAGTCTTTTGCCAGGCATTAGGGATTTAAAAAATTGAAGAAACAATTTCAGTAATTAGGGGTTTTTTTTAATTGTAGAAATGGAATTCCAGATTTTCCATAATGCAATCTGTTTCACACTAGATCTTACAAGGAAATATTTTTACATACTGCATCATAAATCAAAGATAATTCTAACCAATAAAGCCTTAAAAAATAAGCTTTTTGGTAAGAGGGTTCAATATTCGCAGTCAGAGGGCTATGAAGAGGATTCTGTGGAGTAGTCTGATAAACACAATAAATAGCTCTTAATATATTTATATTTGGGCCAGGGTGAGAATGATTGGTCAACTCTACTCTTAGCCTTTAAGAGATAATAATAATAGTTATAATTTATTAGGTGTTGGCTCTATATCAAACATGTGCCATACATATGTTATCTCATTTTATCCTCAAAACAACTTCCCTGAAGGATAAGTACTATTAGTCCCATTTTTTTTTTTCATTTGTGAAAAACCAAGGTTTACGCCAGGCATGGTGGCGCATGCTTGTAATCCCAGTATTTGGGCTGTGACAGGAGGATCGCAGGTTCGCAGCCAGCTTCAGCTACTTAGCGAGGCCCTTTGCAACTTAGTGAGTCCATGTTTCCAAATAAAGAATAAAAAATTGGGCTGGGGATGTAGCTCGAATGCCTCTGGGTTCAATCCCCAGTACCACACACACACACACACACACACACACACACACACACACACACAAATAATAATAATAAAATAAAATAAAAAAACAAGGCTTAGAATATTAAGTCACCTACCTAGGATACCCAATTAGCAAAATGGCAAAGTCAGAATTCAAACTTAGCTCCTTCTAACTCTTAAGTCTATGTTCATATTAAGTGTATTTTAAAAATAGAATTTATTCAAGAAAGGGCTTTGAGAAAGTCACCTGAGGCAGAGAAAGGAGAACCATGGAAGGAAATCCAGGTAGGATCACTCATGCACGATTCTAAGAGAGAGTATACCTGGTTAAGTTTCACCAGCTGGGCCCATTCAGGAAGAAATCTCAAGGTCTGGGTATTAGTTTTCTACTGCCAACATACAAGTTGCCACAGTCCTGGAAACTTAAACAACACAAATTTATTGCTTTACAGTTTTGTAGGTTAGAAGTCTAAGTCTCATTGGGCTAAGATCGTGGTACCAACAGAGCTGCATTCCTTTCTGAAGGCTCAAGAGCAAAATCTACTTCCTTCACTATTCTAGCTTCTAGGGCCCACCAGCATTCCTTGGCTCATGGCTCCTTCCTATATCTTCCAAGTCAGCAGTGACCAATTAAGTCCTTCACATGCTGCTGTCTCCCTGGTTATTCCATAGTTTCATTTCCCTTTCACCACAAAAAGATTCTCCAACTATGAGGACTCATGATTGGAGTAAGCCCACTCAGATAATACACCATAATCTCATCATCTCAAAGTCCCTAATTTATTCTCAATCTACAAGGTTCCTTTTCCCATGTAAGGTAATAGATTCTGGGAATTAAGACATAGACCTTATTGAGAGACCATTATTCTGCCTGTCAGTCTCTGACTAAAAGAGAGCCACTCAGTGTTTGAACCACATAACTAGTCCTCTAGCTCTGATTCTACAAATATGACACATATGACACAACTTACTGATAATATTTTGGCTTGTCCTATAGCTTGCTTACTTATAGGAAGAGAATTGCTGTTCAAAGGATACATTGTCTAATCTCATGGGTAAATATGTTTTACATTATACTGAATGATTTGTTTTCTGAGTTATACATTAGTGTATTTTGAGTGCTGTCAGAATGAGTCAGAATCTCTTAGTCCAAAAACTCCAAGACTCAGACAAGATCAATATTCTGAATCTTTAAATTAAGGATCAGAGTCAGGGGTGGGGGAGGGGTATTTTAATAGGTCTATATCTATAATAAAATCAACCTTTAGAAAATTACGTTTAAGAAGCTATATATGATTACATATATCTAAGAACACAGTTATATGTTACTCCCTTTGATTTACTTCAAGACTTGTATCAACAAAGAATAGTCATGGTTCTCTGATTGTACCTATATAAACAACTAAAATAGGGAATTTTAAATCAACATCTTTTAAAACTTGGACCACATAGATTAGTGGTTAGCTAGACCTGAGGTACTTGGGGGAGAATAGAGTGACTGCTAATGAATATAGGGCTTCTTTTTGGTATATAATAAAAGTGTTCTAAAATTGACTGTGATCATTGCACAACTCTGTGAATAGAGAAAAAAATCATTGCACTGTACATTTTAAATCGGTAAATTGAGCCGGACTTGGTGATGCAAGCCTGTAATCCCAGTACTTGGGAGGCTGACACAGGAGAATAGCAGTTTGAGACCAACCTAAGCAACTTAATGAGGCCCTCAATAACTTAGTGAGACACTGTTTCAAAATAAAGACAACAACAACAACAAAAAAAGGATAGGGGTGTAGTTCAGAGGATGAATGCTCCTGGGTTTAATTCCTAGTAACATATTAAAAAAAAAAAAAAAAAAAGAGTAGAGAGTAGCTGGACGTGGTGGCGCAGGCCTGTAATCCCAGTACTTGGGAGGCTGCGACCAGAGGATCCAGGTTCGCGGCCAGCCTCAGCTACTTAGTGAGGCCCTCCGCAACTTAGTAAGACCCTGTTTCAAAATAAAGAACAAAAAATCAGGCTGGGGATGTAGCTCGAAGGTAGAATGCCTCTGGGTTCAATCTCCAGTACCATAATAAATAAATAAATAAATAAATAAAGGGTAAATTGTATGGTGTGTAAACTATATCTCAGCAAAACCATTTAAAACATGGGTCATAAAGAGAACAATGAGAGAAGTCTCTGGCTAGAGATGAGGATTAAATGGGAGGGGAGAACAAGGGCTCTTGCATAATTTATGATCTTAGTGAAGATTGCTTCCCTCCTACTTCTATCTCTAGTAGTTCTATCTACTTTAAATTTTTATAGATTCTGTCCATGATGTTATATCCCTTTCTTTAATTTTGTTTTTAGTTTATTAACAAACTAACAATATAATAAAAGATATACATCAACTCACTCCATAAATTATAAATACTATAGAATGTGATTTCTAATAACTTCCAATGCTAACTAGAGAATAAGTATGGATAAGGGAACTATTCCTATCCTGATGCTGTTTTAAAAGTTCCTATTTTATGACCCTGTTCTATACTGTGTGCTGATACCCCATATATCCCAATCACTCCAAGCACCACAACAGCAGTGTCAAATCATGCTCTCTTGTAACAAAATTCTCATATTAAATGAAAAGAACTTGTCTCTATTTGTAAATGTGGGAATGTCACACTTTGGGAGAGAACCTCCATTAGCTCTATTTTACAGCTATAACTATTTCAATGCCCAGTGGCTTCTCTCAGTGTGCCCTTCTTTTTGCCTGCATCCTCCTCCTCAAAAGCAATAATGATCCCCTTCTCCTAAATACCAGAGTAGAGTAGGCTGTCAGAGGTCACAAGACAGCTTTGCTTACAAATTAGAAAGTCAGGCAATGTTTTGCTTGAGGCTTTCTTATATTGATAGGAAAATAATCACCTATATAGCCCCTAAAAATGTCCCTTCTGAATAACAATCAACCTGTGTCAGTTCCTGAAACTGATACATTAAAGTCGTTTAGTTAAATTTATAAAATACCCTCATCTAAGTCTACATACATAAATTCCTTCAATCTTGAGGTAGAACACTTCTCTTGGACAAAATGGCCTAGTTACTTTTCTACATGAAAATTGTAAAAGACCACTTCCCATCATCAGAATCACAGAAATGCCTGAGGTTACAAGTCTAATCCCTGGGTATAATGGGGCTTACATACTGGATTCTCTACTAAACCACAAGTATATAATACTCTGTTATATGCTTTCATGTAGTGCAATTTATTCCCATACCATGGAATGCCTAGTTATAGATGCAGAAAGAACATGATGGTCCAAGAGGAGATGATTGATACCATTAATCCATACTGTCAGGTTTTATATAATTTCCTTGCTCTTAAGTACAAATATACAACTGATGCGATAGTACAAACAATGTAAATTCAGTTCCTGATGCAAAACTACCTTTAACAAATAGTTTATATTATTCATTTCTCCAGGATTTTCCCTAAACCTGAAAAAATTTTTTATTGTGTTTGAAACTGGAAGCATTTGAATGTTAGGTTATAAAATAGCTTACAAAGAGACTTATAACACAGTCATAAGTTTGTCAAGATTGTGTTGTTGTTATTGTTGTTGTTTTAATCTCAAGTCCATATTCTGGGGATCCTTTCAGACAACTGAAGGCTGAATTTTCCAAGCAGGCAGCAGTAGCTCATTAGATCTGCCATGGACCGTGAAAGCCACTTGCCAATAGTGTCGAAAGACTATTACTCATTTCAATCTCTCCAAAGACAGACCTTTCTCTGATAAAACAATAGTGAAAAGCACAGAGTCTAGGGCTCTGCGTGGAACAGCTCAGCACACAGCTCAGCACACATGAATGGAAACTCAACAGAGAAACTGAAGCCAAGTGGAAATGGCAGATTGATGTTCTAGATTATCATCTTCAGAGACCACAACTTCCACCTAGATTTCAAGAAGAGAGAAAACAAAACCACCACCTAGAAATAATACTGCACTTACAACATGCATGATAATCCAACCATATGACAGAACTGTCAGTCTGAATAGCAAATTTTCTGCATATAAGTGAGGTTTTAAATCTCAGCAGCCCCAAATGGAGAAACTTAAGGGGGCAATCAAATCAGTTTTGAATGTCAGTCACTGTCCAAGCAAGGTAGCTATTTAGAAAAATTAGAATCACACTCAGAAGTAGATTAAGTCTTTATTCAGCAATCACAAAGACAACTAAGGAAACTCTAGACATTTAAAATTCTGTAGTATTAAACTCAATATTAATATGCCTTAGCTAGCATGCCAAAAATGCAAATAATATGACTATCTAGATAATTTGCACAAATATTAAGTAGTTTTGCTCTTCAGAGAGTATTTAAATCTAGATAACTACATTATGCTCAACAAAAATGTAAATGGGTATAGACTGATGTTCAGTTTAGATATAAGCACTAAGAGAGATTCCAAGCAGCCAGGTATGTTCTATTTCTTGATCAAGATGCTAGCTTGGTACACAGGTATCTTTAGGTTATAAAACGTCATTAAAATGTAGATTTATAATATGTAAATCTCTGTGATCAAAGAAGCCTTGTGATCAAAGAAACATCATGTCTTCTAGTCTATTGCCCCACGAATTTAATCTGAGAAAAACAATAATATCAAATTCCATTGATCAAGATAATCCCAGTTTCACACTTTTCAGCTTTCCAAGCTAAACTGATTAAGAATAGTCTCAAATCAGACATATTAGAGAAATGGAAATTTTTCGTTATATTTGAGTATATTATTTCGTAATATACTTAATAACAATGAGAAGTATTTTTGTTCTAATGACTTAGAAGAATATTTTTTAAATAGCCTGGATAATCATAATGTTTTGCTCCTGAAAAGATCTACCAAACAACAAGTCATGTATGATTCACTGTAAGGGTCACAAAGTAATATGTGAAAAAAAAACAAAAGATTGAGAATAATACCTCAACAACAGGGGACACTCAAAATATTTGATACTGATGGATGAGGCAAAACAAAATATATAGCAAGACAACACAGGTATATAAGAAAGATCAGGAGAATTGCAGGTTTGCCAGCCAGCCTCAGCTACTTAGTGAGGTCCTCTGCAACTTAGTGAGACCCTGTTTCAAAATAAAGAATGAAAAATAAGGCTGAGGATGTAGCTCAGAGGTAGAATGCTCCTGGGTTCAATCCCCAGTATCATACCAAAAAAGAAAAAAAAAAAAAAAGATTATAATCGAAAAAAGAATAAGACCTAAATATGAATTCCAATTTTGCAACACATTGTTAAAAGATGTATTTAACTTTAAGATCATTGTTAGAGTTTAAGAAATACCAAAGTTTTAAAGATATAATTACTGAAAATTCTATAATAGCCTTTTATTTCAATAGAGTGAAATATTGCTTTAAGTTGAAATTCTCATCATTAGCTTAGCCTATACCACAACTGGAAGGGGATCACTTCCTTTTTATGGGCCAAATATTATGTAAGATTAATGAGGCAAAAGAAAAATGCTTTAAATACTAAATATTTAAATTTTATACATATCACAGGAATCTCAAAATTATGATAGCATATGGGACTGAGACAAGTAGTATCTGGCTCCATTGTGGGGAAAAAAAGAAAAAAGTTCATAGTTATTCCTAATGTTTGTTCTAGGTGCCTAAATTATCGAAAAGGGCAAATCCTAACTCCAACTGAATGTCCAAAAGGAAAAAAGGAAGTAATTTTCTTGGTCAGTTTTTGTTAAAGCAGGAACAATTTTAAATCTAATTCCATGAAAGGAGAATTTTTTATCCAAATAAAGACTTACATAACCCACTATAGCTTAAAATTAGGTAAAAATTCTGAGAAGGAAAAATTATTAAATTTGGTCTTGAATTTTGATTAAAATAAATTCTTAAATGCCCATCTAGTATTAATGGCTATTCAGTGCTGAGTTTTTTTCATATGGTTTTACATTTTAAAAGGTACTTTTAGCAAATGGGTAGCATAGAGTAATCTGCCCAAAGTTCATCTCTGCTTTTCTCTAACATTGACCAGGGTTTCAATGGAATATTCCATATAAGTTAGCAGCCTAATATTCCCAAATAACCAAATGTGGAATTAACTATTCGGTAAATCATATGAAACTGCCATTTATATAGGTCAAAAACAGTCAAACCTTGGCAATTTCATGTGGTTTATTCTAAAAAATAGTTTTTAGAGAATTCCAATTCTATGCTAGGAAAAAGAAAACATCAACAACAAAAAAAGTTTTCATGATATGAAAATACATGTAAAAAATGTCTCTAAGGAAATGACTAAATGCTATGGTATGAAAAGCAATAAAAATAGTAGGCTTTATAAGAAGGCAAAAAAAAAAAAAGGGAAAAGAAAAAGAATCAGGTAGTTCAACAGGTTCCTGAAATCCTGGTAGTAATCGATAAATTGACTTGTGCTTCACCTTTTATGAAGAGGCTGTACTTAGCAAATCACTGTGTAAGCTGCTTCAATAACAGCATTCCTGCTATCAAGTTTACTTGCAATGATTCCAACAAAGAAATTAATTTCTTAGATGACAAGAAAAGGTTATCTGAAATGGGGAAAACACAGGAGACTGAGCTTTCTGCTAATAAAACAGACAAATATCAGTCTAGGCACTGAATTCAGAACTGTTTAACTACTGGCAAAATCTGAATTCCCTATGGCCCAACCACGACCATTATTTTACACACGGACACACACATATATACACACTTGTCCCAATTTTCCATGACTTTCCCAGTTTTAGCACTGAAAGTTCCATGACCCAGAAACAAAAGCCTGGGCAAACAGAGACAGAGAGTCACCCCAATCTCCAGCTACAAATCCATGTACATGCATGTACAGACACGCACACACATGCACACACACATCCATCTGTAGCCCAAACTCCAAAGAATGTTTTTTAAAACACATAATGAATTTGTTAACTGGTCATACAATATGTGGTATTATAAAGTTGCACAATAGCTATTGCTTGTTTATGACTATATTAATAAAATATGTAAATGGAAGTGATCAAATCTGAGAACTTGGAAACTGTAATTCATCAAAAGTTATTAGACCCATTCCTTCCCAAAAAGGTTCATCTTTACATTAAATTCATATCACTAAGTGTTCTCATAGAAAACCTCTTACAATTATTCCATATTGTAAATATAAGGGAAATCTCTGAGGTATTTTATAGGTTTGAATCTCGGCTTCACCATTGAACAATAATAAAACCTCAGGAGAAATTGTTTAACTTCAGTAATTCTCCATTTCCTAGTATGCTAAATGGGGATAACAATGGTATCCACTTCACAGTGTTTTCACAATTATTAAACTATATGATGTATATTAAATGCTTAATACAATATAGTACCATGAAATTAATTCTCAGTAAATATTACTTTTATTGCTAATAATATTGCTGTATAGTCAAGAGTATACAAGTACTTTGAAGACAGAAGTTTCTTAGTCCCATTTTTGGTGGTGGAATTATTTTCTTTTGAAAACAGTTTTATTTCCTTTCATAATATTTATATTTTCAGAATTTTCTGACTATAAAAACTAGGAGACTCGAGTAGTTTAAAAGAAACAGTGTTTTTATAATATGATGAATTACTTCTTTATGTGGAATTTCTTTCCATTACTAAATTTCAACATCAGATATATTAATACATGTAAAGAATAAAAATCAGAATCTCTTGGCCCTAACATTGAAAAAATACAGTGTCCAATGGGCTGAAATACAGGTGATAAAGTTTTATCCATGTTAAAAGGAACAGGTGTAAACACTGAATCAAAATATGGTCAAATAGATTTTAGAGTTTGAAGAAACTTTTAAAATCATTTAGGCCAAAACCTCTCAGTTTGTAAACAAGAGCCATAAGAGGTGACTTATCCAATATCACACAGACAGAATTGTAGATACTAGAACCCAGATCTCCTGACATGTAGTCCAAATATCTTTACAATATGCTTCTCTCCAAATCATAAATGAAAATCATGAGACAAATTTCTATTCCAAAATTTCTAGTAAAAAACATGCTTGTATACACAAAAATAATTAAGAGGAAGGAGTGTAATGAGAAGGAAAGATAACTACTGCGACATAGTAAAAGGTACTCTTTGAAGTCAAATGTAGCTGGTTTCATATGCCAGGTTTCCCTCCTTCCCTGAATGTCAATATGTAAAGTGCATATTCTCTGTGTTTCAGGCTCATTTGTAAAATGGGATACTACTACCCATTTATCAACAGGCTAAAATAGCACAATAGTTGAGAGACAAACTACCTGTGTTTGAGTCTCAACTCCAGAACTTAGCCATTGTTTAATAAAGTTACATAACTTCTCTGAGCCATGGGAAATACTTAAGCACAGAACGTGGCACATAATAGCTACAACAAACTTTACATACAAATCACCTGGCACTTAGTGGGTACTAACTAATAAAAACACAACCACAAACAATAACAACAAAAACATCTGTTGTAAGTAAAACTAGAACAGATTGACAAAGTCAACATGCCAAATAAAAATCAATACCCTTTTTGCCACATCCACTGCAAAAATGAAGACCATTCTCAGCAGTCAGACTGTCCACATTCCAGAAAATGTCAACATCACTCTGAATGAACACACAGTTATTGTGAAGGGCCCCAGAGAAACCCTCTGGAGGAACTTCAATCACATCAGTATAGACCTCAGCCTCCTTGCAAAGAAAAAGAAGAGACTCTAGGTTGTTAAATGGCTGGAGAAAGAGCAAGGAACTGGTTGTTGTTTGCACTGTTTGCAGTCATGTACAGAAGACTGTAATACTGGGCTCCTATTACAAGCTGAGATCTGTATGTGCTTACTTCCCCATCAATGTCCTTATTCAAGAGAATGGATCTCTTGTTGAAATGGGAAATTTTCTGGGTGAAAAATACATCAGCAGGGTTAAGATGGGGCCAGGTGTTGCTTGTTCAGTAGCCTGAGCAAGAAAAATGAGTCAATCCTTAAAGGAAATGACACTGAACTTGTTTCAAACTCAGCCACTTTGGAGCAAGCCACAACAGTTAAAAACAAGGATATTAGAAAAAAATTGGATGGTATCTATGTCTCTGAAAAAAGATCAGTTCAGCATGCTGATCAGCAGGACCTAAGAATTGTCTAGCTACAGAAATAAAATCTCAAGGTAAAAGATCAATTTGTGATATTTTAATGTGATTTTAAAAACCTCTATTGAAAAAAATAAAAACAAATACTATTTATACTAAAATATTCCCATAACCTGGTAAGTGTGAAACATTTCATAGACTATAATTAAACATCAGATTACAAAAGTACAAAACTTAAACATCAGATTCCAAAAGTACAAAATTTAAAATCTATCAAAAAGTACAAAGTTTTAAATCTATCTAGTAAATAATCACTCTATTATGACACATAGAAAAACTGGTTTTCAAGATATTGGACTTTAAAGTCTTCAGTGTACAAATTATTGTTTGTTTGGGGTTTTTTTTGTTTGTTTTAGGAATGTCAGAGGTAGGTAATAGCAGAAGGCTTGCAAAGTATAAAACTAAAATTATAACAATGATACATAAGCAAATCTGTAAAAGACCAACTGTGTATAAAAAAAAACTTCAGCTTTGAAAGAATGTGTCTATTATGATATGGTTTTCATAAACTCCTAATCAAAATGTAATAAAAGAAAAAGAAACAGTAGAAAACCACATCTAACATATGACCATTTAAGAGAACCAATTCCCAGATGATTAGAAAAGATCTATCTCTGAACTAGGTGGAAAGGCATGATTCCTAAATCCAAAGGGAAATTAAACCACAAAGTTTAAACAAAACAGCATGAAAAAAATCAATATCTCACAAAATAAAAAGGAATAATTTAGTTTTCAGCTTTCTCTTTACAAAAATTCTATTTTTAGATCAGATACAGTGGCTTAAGATGCTACCATGTCTTTAAGCACCATTTGGTAGGGAAATACCTGTTTGGCTCTGTAACTTCTAAAGGGAAATAGGAGATTTTGCATTTAAGTTATAATTCTGGAATACTTCAGAGCAACCTCATGCCAAAACGGCATATTTCTAAGGGATGCAAAGGTATTCAATAAAAAGCTTTTAAAGGCATATTTTTAAACTTGCAGCAGGAAAGCTTTTCTGTGTCAAGACAGTAATTCTTTTAACAGCATTGATCAAAATGTCATTCTTTTATGAGTGTACAATACCTTTTAATGGCATACAACAAGCCATTAGGGTTATACACCTCTGTATAGCAGACAGCTTACTGGAAAAAAGGGAACACCGGCCAAGATACAGTCAGTAGGTTTTATGCTTCTAATAAGGATCATCACTCCCACCCCCACTGGCTGCTTCATTCTGAAGTCCACAACTAAAATATTCTGAAAATTAAGTGTATGCTCTCTTCACTTCCAAAATTTAGAAGTGCTTTCACAAAGGCATAGGCTATAAGGTATAAAACTGTATCTTTGCAGTTACCATAGGAAGGCCTTGAAAACAGGCTCTCACCTGAGGCCAGAAAGAAATTATTCATGAAGATTAGAAAAGAATGATGGTTTTATTTACTTTCTGGGGAAAGAAGAAAGTGAATTTTTAAAAATGTTACAAGATGATCACTTTTCATATTTATTTACAAAGCCAAATAGTAAAGGAACATTAAAGTTATGTATTACTCTAACATAAAATATCTCTTTGTCACCTAATATTGATTAGGTAATCTTTCATAAAAGGAAACTATTTTAAAGTCATCTTAAAACAAGTCCTTGTCTTTGAAGTATTCATATATTAAGGAAATAAATTCTGAAATTACTTAAGGAAAAATCACAAGTATGCAAATTCATTAAAAATTCTATCGCAACTTAGTGAGACTCGGTTTCAAAATAAAGAATAAAAAATAGGGCTGGGGGTGTAGCTCAGAGGTAGAATGCCCCTGAGTTCAATCCCCAGTACCACAAAAAAAAAAAAAAAAAAAAAAATTCTATCAATTAAAGTCAGGCGTAGTGGCGCATGCTTGTAATCCCAGCATTTGGGAGGCTGAGACTAGAGGATCTGGGTTTGCGGGCAGCCTCAGCTGCTTAATGAGGCCCTCCACAACTTAGTGAGACCCTGTTTCAAAATAAAGAATAAAAAAATAGGGCTGAGGCTATAGCTCAGAGGTAGAACGCCCCCAGGTTCCATCCCCAGTACTGCCAAAAAAAAAAAAAAAAATCTATCAATTAATCAAATTTCTAACCACTCAGGAGTTGGTAAATATTGGAACAAAAATAAAAGGAAGTCTTTCCTGCCTGTTTTTGTTTTGTGGTAATGGGGATTGAGCCCAGGGGCATTCTACCTCTGAGATACACGTCCATCCCTTTTTATTTTTTATTTTGAAACAGGGTCTTGTTAAGTTGTTGAGGCTGGCCTCAAAACTGTGATCCTCCTGTCTCAGCCTCCCAAGTAGTGGGATTACAGGCACGCACCACCATGCCTGTTTTTTTCCTGCTTTTCATGTTATACCTTAATTTTCACTACTAAAGAAAATATGTCTCAAACACAAGTAAATTCCTAGAATTATAGAAATATCTCATAAAAGTCAATTGCAGACTAAATCTCTTTTTGAAAGCTATTAATGGTTTCAGAGAGTCCAGTCCAAAAAATGTTACAAATAATAAATACAATCCTGCACCAAAAGTAAAACTCAACTTTACAGACAATACTAGATGCATTTCAAAACCTTTTCCCTGAAAATGAAGTTTAACAAGTACAAGAATCTGTCTTATTTTAAAGGTAAGTGTGTGTGTGTGTGTGTGTGTGTGTGTGTGTGTGTGTGTGTGTATGTGTGCGCATAATAAAATGGTAACTGAAAAAGATCGGTTCTACAAATTTTATAATCAAACAGAAAGTTCTGTTTCAGGCTCTGTAGAGGACCAGAGTTTTCATGCCAATTCCATCACTGAAATCAACTAAAATTACAAAGTAAAATACATAGACATCTTAAAAGCATCCAAGAATAGTAAGAAATTAACAATCCAAAATCTAAATAAGAGTGGGAACTCTAAGATAAGTAGAATGCTAAATCTATTTTGTCTTGACAATATATGGACAGCCATTTTGACTAAGCTATAGACCTACAGATCTTTTTTAGTATGAAGGATAGAAGACAAAAACAAATACCACCTGGAAGTCCAATGAGACTTTCCTACCATGAAGCCGAGTCCTCAAAGGGTTAGCCCTCAATGTAAAGGGGATCTAGGACTCTGGACTATGGGACTGCAAGAAAAGTGGTCTTGACAGTTAGCAACACAAGGGAAAACATAAAATCATAAGATGTTCTAACCCCAAGTGGCCACTCAGATATATAGTCCAAATTCATATCACCTAAATGAGTAAAAAATAAACAAACATAAAGTGGTGCCCAAATAGTAGTGTCCCCAGGCATCAGACTGCAGGAAACAAATATTACCTGGTAAAACAAACTATTAAATATACAAGAAAACATGGCACCATGAAAAAGAATCAGCAAGAACGAACTTGCAAGAATTTCATTTACTGGGATTATCAAATGTAGATTTTAAAAGAGCCATGTTAATATTTTAAAATAATTTTTCAGAGTATGAAAATATCTTCACAAAAAAGAAAATTAAAAGTAAATGACCAACAGGCTGGTGTAGCTATGTGGTAGAGTACTTGCTTGGTATGTGCAAGGCCCTGGGTTCAATCCCCAGTACCACACACAAGAAATAAACAAGCCTCTATGGAGAGGCTAGGGAGGATTAGTTTAGAATAAGCTAATCCTCTCAATAAGAATAATCCAAAAAACCAGGTAAAATATGGGCATGCATGACTTAATGGGGATACATTCTGAGAAATGCATCATTACATGATTTCTTTGTTGGGTAAACATCAGAGTGTACTTACATAAACAAGGAATGCCACATCATTAGGCAATATAACCTTATGGAAACACCATCAAGTTTGTGGTCTGTTGTTGACTGGAAGGTCTTCATGCAATAAGTGACTATGTATTTTAGTCTTTTTTTCTGTTGCCAAACTAAATATGACAGACTAGGAAATTTATAAAGAATAAATAGAGGTTTATTTAACTCATGGCTGAATAACATGGCAGAGGGTATTACATGGAGAGACAGAGCAAGTATGCTAGCTCAACTCTCTCTCTCCTCTAATAAAGCCATGAGGACTATCATGGGAGACCTATTATCATGACCCACCTAATCTTAATTATCTCCTAAAGGCTCCACCTTCAAATACTACTAACATGTGACTTTGGGGGATTAAGTTTCTAACACATGAAGTTTTGATGAACACATTCGAACCATCGCAGTATGGAAAACAGTTGTGTGAAGGCATTAGAGAGCTACTAAAGAAGTCATTACTCAAAGTCGCAACATAGTTAACAAAGGAAAAGTGACAGAGAGGTAGCTCAACTTTCAGCATGGACTTTCTCAAGTAATTTGCCAGCTCTCAGGTAGAAGTCTCAGAAACTAAGCAGAACTGTTACTAGGATCACAGATGAGGAGGAAAATGAAGTTTGGGAAATACTAGCAATAAACCAGGAATGTACCATAAGAATGAAACCCATCTATCAGCTCAATTCCTGACTGAATTAAGTTAAACTGTTTCTACTGTACGTACCTGCCAGAAGCAAGAACAAACCCTCTTTGGAAAAGGTTAATATCATCTAGATCCTCAAAATATCACATCCAATGTCTGACATTCAGCTGACAATTATAAGGCATACCAGGAGATAAAACTTTAAGAGCAAACAAATAAAAGAAACAGAACTATAGGAGGTACAGGTATTAAAGTTACCACATCTAGATTTTAAATTGTATTTGATTAATGTTCAAGACAATAGAAGAGGACTCCAGTTACCCATAAAATCATGGCAAACACCTAAATTCAAATGTCTCCACATAATCTCCACCAAAACTTTAAATATAGAAACAGAGGGGAAAAAAAAAAACTTTCATGATCCATGTCTGTGGCATAATTAGGAGACAATACCATACTTCAAATAAGAGTAAGTAGAGAAGTGAATGCTAAAACCTCACAGCCATCTTTGGAGCACATGTCAGAGGAAAAGAGGTACATACAGATTATACAGAAAAAAAGGAGAGGGAAGGAGGGATTAGGAGAGATAAAATAAGCACCAGACAGTGGAGAAATATGAAAAATAAGTCTAAGACCTACTAGATCAGAGCACTGGTTAATGCTGGATCCAAAGGCAGAGACTTGCTAGCAGGGCGTGGTGGCACATGCCTATAATACCAGTACTTGTGAGGCTGAGACAGGAGGAACACGGACTTGAGGTCAGCGTGTGGAGATCCTGTTTCAAAAACAAAAAAAAAAAAAAAAAAAAGAGGCGAGGGATGAGGGTGTCACTCAATGGTAGAATGTCCCTGGGTTCAATCCTAAACCCCAGTAACACACACACACACACACACACACACACACACGGAAAACAAAAACAACAACAAAAAAAAAAAAAAACAGAAGAAGAGATTTGCAGTTGCAAGAAATAGAAGTGACAGTCTGGGGAAAAAAATAGCACTTCTGGGAAAGAAAACTGACTTCGATTCGAAGGGGTACTGTTTAGATTATTGGTGAAAAAGAAGAAAATGAGAGCTAAAATCATAATGGTCCTACAGAAATAAAAGACAGTTACAAAATTGGAGAGACAGCAAACCCTCCAAAAAACAGATTAAAGAAAGTATATTTCATTACTGTAACAAAAGAGAGATTCTGAACAAAATCTTGTAAACTTTCCTTAGCACTTTCTTTCCCTTTCTCTTCTTTTTTTTTTTTTTTTTTTTTTTTTTTTTTTTTTTTTTTTTTTTTTTTTTTTTTTTTTTTTTTTTTTTGTTTTGTTTTGTACTGAGATTGAACCAGGGGCATTCTACCTCTGAGCTACAACCCCAGTCCTTTTTTATTTTTTTTAAATAGGGTGCTCCTCAGTTGTTGAGGGTCTTGCTAAGTTGCTGAGGCTGGCCTCAAATATGTGATCTTCCTATCTCAGCCTTCCAAGTACCGGACCACTTTCTATATAAATTATTATTACCACTTAAGAAAAAATAACTTACTCAAAACTCATCAGAAGCTGGGCGTGGTGGTGCACGCTTGTAATC
>PVLC010000770.1:138860-167452 GCA_004027655.1 Graphiurus murinus
TAAAAAAAAAAAAAAAAAAAAAAAAAAAACTCATCAGAAAACAAGCAACAACTTTTTAAAAAAATTATTATCATTGCTCCTCGGCCTTTTGGCTAAGATTAAATATAAAAAAATTATTATAAAAGAATACAGAAAACTGGGCATGGTGGTGCACGCTTGTAATCCCAGCATTTGGGAGGCTGAGACCGGAGGATGCGGGTTTGCGGCCAGCCTCAGCTACCTAGTGAGGTACTCTGCAGCTTAGTGAGACTCTGTTTCAAAATAAAGAATAAAAAATAGGGCTGGGGGGTATAGCTCGGAGGTAGAATTCCCCTGAGTTCAATCCCTAGTACCCTAAAAAAAAAAAAGAATACAGAAACTAAAAATAAAAAACTCTTCAGTTGAGGAATAGAACCCTGGGTGGGGGGACGTATATGGTAGAGAAAATCATAGCAATATCTTGATCTGAATTACATAATGTTCAATGAGTATTTACAGATTGTTTAAAAGTCTCTCAAATCAAACTTTTAATTGTACAGAAATAGAAAACTTGAGTATATGTGAAATGATAGGTACTGGTCTCATACAAGAAATTAGGGAAAAATAAGTTTAGAATTAACAGAAAACATAATAAAGGACATAGAAGAAAGGCATGAAAAGAGCCAAGAGAACAAAACAAAATGAAGGAAAATAATATGAATCACCAAGAAAATATTAATACACAATAAAGAGAAAAAGAGTCCACCAAAGATAAAATTGTTAAGCCTGAATTAAAAAAAAAATGGAATACAAAAAGAACAATGAAATAAAATAAGACGTGAATCTGTGTGTCTAAATATTACAATTTACAAAGAATACGTCCTAGTTATGACTATCTACCCAAGTAGATAAAATAAAAGAAAATAGAAGACATCAATGTACCACATTTGCTTAAAAAAGAAGAGTACAGGAAATATAAAAAGATACAGAACACATGAACAAAACAAGCTTTATCAATATCTATAAATTTAAACACTCAGAAAAAATAATCTCCTTTTCACATTCACATAAGCATCCATGGCTACTATAACTTTGATAGGCCCAAATTGGAAATCTCAGTGTCTACAAACAAAAAAAATAAATAAATTACGGTATATTCATACACTGGAATACTACACAGCAATGAAAGAGAATAATGGATTGATTCAAACACATAAATAACATCACATCTTAGGTAAAAGAAACTAAATAGCATAGCATGTACTTTTAAATGAAATTTTAAAAAAGCAAAACTAACTGATGTTGTCAATAATGAGAAGTGTTGCCTCTGGTAGGACAAGGAATAATAATAACTAGGAATGAACACAGGGAATCTTAAAGGATATTAGCAAAGTTTTATATCTTGATATGGATATCTCTCTACACATGTAAACCCCAATAAAAAAAATTTACTTTGAAGAATATACTTAAGATCAATTAGAGCTGGGTGTGGTGGCGCACGCTTATAATCCCAGCTTTTGAGAGGCTGAGACCGGAGGATCCAGGTTCGCGGCCAGCCTCAGCTACCTAGTGAGGCCCTCCGCAACTTAGTGAGACCCTGTTTCAAAATAAAGAATAAAAAAATAGGGGTAGGGGTATAGCTTGGAGGTAGAATGACCTTGAGTTCAATCCCCTTACCTAAAAAAAAAAAAAAAGATTAATTACTATAATTGATATGCTTTACTGTATGCCAAATAATCAAAAAAAAAAAAAATAGTCATGAACAGACACTTTGCCAAAAGAAAAACTGCAAATAGTAAAAAAACATAAGTAAATATGTTCAAACTCATTTGACATCATGGAAATGCTAATGAAACCAGTACTACAAAGTGGTAAAAATTAAGAAGACTGATATACTAATTCATGGGAGTTCCATCAGGTACAATAATTTTCAAAAACTGTGATGTACCTACAGTGCTAAAATTCACAATTCTTTCAAGGGATGTCTTGGCTTCTTATCTATTTCATTTCAGTCAAGTCCTTAGTCCAAACAGCCACATTCATAGATCTCCAGATACTCTTAGATTTGCTATATCTTTTGGTTCCTTGCTGCTTTTTTGCTGGGGGTGGGGGAGTTGTTTTTACTATGCTGGGGATCAGTCCAGGGCTTCACACACGTGAGGCAAGGACTCTACTACTGACCTACATCCCAGCCTCTCTTCACCATTTTGATTTCATCATTCTTCTTAATTCTAGGTAACTGGGCCTATCAAGGATCAGAGGCAGGGTTTGATAGGACATTTTGTCCAATTAAAAGAAATTTAATAAAAAAATACCATACCCACAGTTGAAATTCACTGAAACAACTTGATCTTTTTTTTTTTTTTTTTTTTTTTGCGGTACTGGGGGTTGAACTCAGGGGCATTCTACCTCCGAGCTACACTCCCAGTCCTATTTTTTATTCTTTATTTTGAAACAGGGTCTCACTAAGTTGCGGAGTGCTTCACTAGGTAGCTGAGGCTGGCTGTGAACCCGGATCCTCCGGTCTCAGCTTCCCGAATGCTGGGATTACAAGCGTGCGCCACCAAGCCCGGCTTAACTTGATCATTTTTGAGGTTTCATCAATGGGTATTAAAGTCATGCCCTTGATTTGACCCTTGCTAACAGACTGATTTTTAATTGGCCTTTGCCACTCAAGGCCTTTATCAATTTTATTTTTTTGAAGCTAAGACTAAGAAGCAATTGCACCTCCCAACACCATGGCTCTCCCCCTCCACTTTTTTTTTCTTCTTTTTTTTTTTTTTTTTTTTTGGGTGGTACTGGGGAATGAACCCAGAGGCATTCTAATTCAGAGTTATACCCCTAGCCCTATCTTTTTATTTTTTTTATTTTGAAACAAGGTCTCACTAAGGTTCTAGGCTGGCCGTGAACCCATGATCCTCCTGTCTCGGCCTCTCACATACTGAGATTACGAGCGTGTACCACCACACCAGACTCCAGAACTCCTTTAATTCCTATTCATTCTTTACAAAATAACAAGTCTTCGAGTTCTTTTCTCTTATAATGCTAAGTGCAGCTACCAGCAACCAACATATATGATACTGACACAAAACAGTGCTTTTTCCTACTGCCTATTGTAGAATTACAAATATACTAAGTACATGATATGTACCAAAAATAGATAATTTTTTAAAGGCTAGGCTTTCATATAACATTTATCCTTTGTAAAAGTTGATTATCCTACATTTTATTAAGTCCCACTTAATACTACTGCTACATAAACAAGAATAATACCAGATAAAAGAAAACTATTTAAATATCAAAATACCACTCATTCCCCCAATTCAGATCACAAGAAAAAGGAGATTATACAAGTCTCAGAGACTTAACTACAACTATGGGATATATTTTGGATCTCACAATATATACTCTGGCAAAAGCAAAATGGCATTCTAACTTTTAGATCTCAAATACGACTCAGATATAGCAGAACAAAGGAGGTAAGAATTTTAAGTGGTTAACTACACTGAACTTTTGTTTAAAATTCATAGATAATAAAAGGCAAACATTTTAAAACTCTCTCAATATTTTTCTGTGTACATACTTACTATTTAAAATGCTCATCACATTCAACAGAACAGCACACAAATCAACTACATTTGCACCTTCCATTTGCTCTGCATGTATAATTAAACTCAATAAAATAGAAATGTACTGAAATCTCTCCACAATGTTAGCAGGTCACCCTCAAAAAGCTTGACCTACACATGGCTTGTCCAGCCAGGTCAATGTTATCATTCACAACTCCATTCTCTATTCTTCTCACCCCATAACACTGTATAACAGGTAACAACTAGAGAGAAAAATAAAATCTAGTAATAAAGAATCAGAAGTCCCTGCTGCACATTAAAAACAATTCAAAC
This sequence comes from Graphiurus murinus, assembly GCA_004027655.1. Taxonomy (NCBI): domain Eukaryota; kingdom Metazoa; phylum Chordata; class Mammalia; order Rodentia; family Gliridae; genus Graphiurus; species Graphiurus murinus. The sequence goes on from PVLC010000770.1 coordinate 142,721, forward strand.
GAAAATCTGACACTAGTCTTAATTATTACACTGTACATAAAATATTCAGGAGAAAAACAAGATACACCAGTTAGCAGAAAGTTTCAAGTGAAAGAGCATTATTATTAGATTAACTACTATTGAAATAACTTCTCATTTAAGTTTAAAAGATATAAACCCTTATAGGTTATGTGCTAATGAAATCTAACCACTTAGTATTTACAGAGCATGATTTGGTTCATCCATATCTATCATTTATAAAATTATAAGCTGACATGATATGTTTATAGTATATTACCTTCCCTGGTTAATTTACTGAGATTTTGTCCTGTTTTATAGGAAAGGAGTATCTTCCAGACCTCAGAGCAGTACTTATGATTTCATGCCACTACTTACAAAAAAAGATAGTGGATGTCACTAAAAATCTCAGAGTAAAGACCTCTGAAAAGCTTCTCCATAGAAGCAATGAGAACACTATCAAAAACTGTTAGATTCAACCTTTTCAGAATGCTAGAAATTAACCATAGGAAGGCTTGCAGCAATTCAGAACATAGTTATTCAAGAAAAACAGATGAATCTCAGTAAGAATAGTGAGCTTTGTGGCATTTAATTTTCCCTAGGCACACCTGCCCATCCCTCGCTCCACAGGAGTCTTGAAAAACAATAGCCACAATCAAGTCAGAAGCTTCAAGTTGGAACTCTTTCAATGCTCCATTCCAGAGAACAGTCATTACTGGACTTGGAAGACACACAGTTTGCCTTTACTTGATCTGATTCAGAGCTCATCGCATAAAAAGCATTTTACCTGAAAGTATTTATCAAAACCAACTAGAAACAATAGCTGAACACAATTCTTAACTGCAACTCTCCAAAATCAACAGCAAAATAAACAATCCAACTTAAAAATGGGTGAAACATCTTAACAGATACTTGATCAAAGAAGATACACATATGGCAAATAAGTATATGAGAAAATGTTCAACATCATAAATCGTTAGGGAATTGCAAATTAAAACAACGAGATACTGCTACACATACTTTTGTCATATATTCCAACGATCTTGCTCATTGGTATTTACCCAAATGACTTAAAAACTTATATCTGCACATCACAGATTTATTCATAATTTCCAAAACATAGAAGCTACCAAGATGCCTTTCAGTAAGTGAATGACTAAACTGTGGCACATCAATACAATGGAATATTACTCAACACTAATTAGAAACTGTCGAGTCATGAAAACACACTGAGGAACTTTACATGTATATTACATGAAAGAAGCCAGTCTGAAAAGGCTACAAGCTGTATGATTCTGACTATGTGACATTCTAGAAAAGGCAAAACACTGAAGACTTCAAAAAGATCAGCTCTTTCCAGGGACTGGAGGGAAGGAGGGACGAAGAGGTGAAGCACAAACTCCTTTAGAAAAGAGTTTTACAGTTTCTTACAAAGTTGGAACAAACAATTATTGTATGATCCAGCAATTTAACTCCCTAATTTTTTCATTTCCTCCCAAATAATTTTATTTATTAATTCCTCCCAAATAGTAAATAAATGTTTATTGATAATACCTCCAAACTGGAAACAACTCAAATGTCAATAAAAACATGAATGAATAAACTATAATATAAAAATAGATATATATATAGAAATATCATAATACTGATATACAGAAAAATATAAGGATATCAAAAATAAAATATTGACTGGCTTTGATCTCTAACACAGCAAAAATGTATATCATATATATATACATATATTTACAGGTACAATGTAAATATATGTATATATATATGATATACATTTTTGCTATATATATATATTTACATTGTACTTATAAATATATATATATATATAATTATGGAACTATATAATATTGAGAAACAGAAGCCAGATATGAAACAGTCCATTCTGTATAACTTCATTTATATGACATAAGAGAAAATTCAAAACAAATCTATAAAATTAAAAAAGCACATTAATGGTTGCCTAGAATTGAGGGAAAAGACCTAGAAAATGACTGAAAATGGGAAAAAGGAATTAACAGGGATAAAAAGAAAGAAGGGGAATGAAGATATTGATCAAGAATTTTACAAAGCTGGTGAAAGATAAAAAGCCATGCATTCAATTCCCTAAAAGGATAAACACTATGCATTTGAAAACATATTTATCTAGGCACAAAATTACTATAAGCCCAAAATCCAGGGAAAACTAAACTAAGACTAAAAGGCAAGTTCCCTTTAAAATACAAAAATAAGTCCGATAGCTAACTGCTTAATAGAAACAACAGAAAAGACAATGGAATTATATGCCCAAAGGGATTGGAATAATACCAATCCATAAATGGCTAAAATATCCTTTATCAAAAAAAGGTGAAATAGCCTGGCATGGTGGCACATGCCTGTAGTCTCAGTACTTGGGAGGCTGAGACATGAGGACCACAGGTTTGAGGCCAGTCTCAGCAATTTAGCCATATTTGCAGTAACCTAGGGAGACCCTGTTTCAAAATAAGAAGTAAAAAGAGGGTTGGGGCTGTAGCTCAGAGGTAGAATGTCCATGGGTTCAATCCCCAGTACCATAACAAGAACAAAAAAAAAAAGTGAAGGAAAAAAAAAAAAAGACATAAAAAAACTAAGAATTAGTCATCAATAAATCCACATTAAAATAAATATTAGCCAGGTGTGGTGGCACATGTTTGTAATCCTAGTACTTGGGAGGCTGAGACAGGAGGATTATGGGTTCAAGGACAGCCTCAGCAAGTAGTTGTGCCAGTATTTAAAAAATTGCTCCAGTATTAACTTCCAATAAAAATGTAAAAAGCAGTCAGAGTCTGGGTGCTACACAGGCACTCAGGCAGGGAGAGGCGGCAGCTTTGCCTGTTACACTTCAGGGCTTCCCCTCCCCTCTCTGCCCTTTGTACTGATGATTAACTCATAGTAAGAATGAATGTAGAGACAATTAAAGCCTTTGGTCTTAGAAATATGTAGAGGCAACTAAAGCTGTCAGCTCTACAAATATATAAAAACAATTTAAAACCCTAAGATCACAGTGCAATTTAGAGCCATAAAGATAACAAGGGCCTTATGCCTTGCTCTGGCTGTGATTAGTGCCTCTGTTTCCCTCCTATTCTTTGGGACTCCACCTTGGTATGTGAAATGTAAACTCCGTGTGTTACTTCAAAGCACCCACAGTTGATGGGCAACCAATCCAGCCCAATACAACAGAGGTAAAAACAAGAGATTATTAACCCCTGTACTTAGTAAGTGCACTGCCCAGAGACAAGGAGGCACCACCTGCCTAAGAAATAAGTTACTACCCTATTGTCTTGGTAACACTGATAAGAACATGCCAATAAGAAAACTGTATTTAAGGGCCAGGGTCAGAGGGGGGAGGCAGAGTTCCATTTTCAGGCTCTCCAGCGTGTCTGCCAGGCACACTGCTCTTCTCTTCCCTTTCCATTTCCCACTGACTTTGTAATAAAGATTTGTTGAAGCTACAACCAAGCTGTCTATTAGTTTTAATTTCCTGACTCAATTTATCTATTTGAATCGAGGAAAAGAGCCCACAGCGCCGTTACAACAGTAACAGTAGTGAAACTCTCATCAACCTGTTTCAGAACAAAAATAAAATAGGGCTGGGGGTGTAGCTCAGAGATAAAATGTCCCAGGTTCGATCTCCAGCACCACAAAAAAAAAAAAAAAAAAAAAATCAGGCTGGGAGTGTAGCTTGGAGGTAGGTGTCCTCTGGGTTCAATTCCCCCATACCAATAAATAGATAAGTAAGTAAATAAATAAATAAATAAATAAAATATTAAAGGGCATTCTTCAGACAGAAGGGAAAAGATTCCACTAATAGAAGCTAAGGCACACAAAATAATGAAGAGTCACAAAAAGGGTAAATGTGAACACTTATTAACCACATAAAAAATAATATTAATATATTAAGGGATTCAAAATATCTAGAGAATTAAAATACATAATAGCAAAAACTGAGAATGGACATAAAATATTACAAGGTCTCTGTATTATTTCTGAAATGATAGAAATGTAAATTAGTATTCAAATTTGATAAATCAGAGATATATGACGGAAGTGGAAAATGAAACTAATTTTTAAAAATCAGTCCAGCAAGAGGCAAGAAAGGAAAAGGAAAGAAAAAAAAAAAAAAAACATGAAACAAAAGTAAGCCTAGTATGGTGGGTGATACATGCCTATAATCCCAGCTACTAAGGAGGCTGAGGCAGGAAGATTTTAAGTTAACAGCGAGCCTGGGCAATTTAGTAAGACCCTGTCTCAAAATAAAGTTTTTTTAAAAAGCAATGACGAAGCCAGGCATGGTAGTGCAGGCCTGTAATCCCAGTACTTGGGAGGCTGAGACAGGAAGGTTGCAGGTTTGAAGCCAGCCTCAGCAATTTAGTGAGGCTCTCAGCAACTTAGTAAGACCATTTAAAAAACAAAAAAATAGGGCTGGAGTGTAGCTTGGAGTTAGAATGCCCCTGGGTTCAATCCCCAGTACCACAAAAGAAAGACAGAGAGAGAAAGACAGAGAGAGAGAGAGAGAGAGAGAAGGAAAGGGAGAAGGAGAAAGAAAGAAAAAGAACACAATGAGTTACCATAAAATGGAAGATATCAACACAAATATATTAGTAATTATGTTGCAAAAAAGGGATCTGACTACAGAGGTCTAGTTTCTAACCACTGAACTCTTAAAGAATCAGTATTTCATCTCTTGAGCCTATATGCCTTTCAAACCCAAGCCCCTTGAATAATAAGGCCTTTAAGTCCTTCCCTTCAGTATAAAAGTGTTATCAGCCTATACTGATATATAGGTCTACTTCTTTATTTTCTTTCCTCCCAGCTCCCTGATTATTTCTGGATACTGGGCAATACCCTGATTGTGTGTATGTGTGTGTGTGTGTGTGTGTGTGTGTGTGTGTGTGTGTGTGCGCGCGCTCTTTATATGCTATATATAGGTATTCATAAGACAGAGAGAATTTTAGGTTAACTTTCCCTCCATATTTCAGGAACAATATATCTTAAATTTATTTTCTGAAAAAAATTAAATGTGGAATTGAAGATATTTGAGGATATTTTCCATGGTATTGGGCCAACTGTACTATAATCTTAAATTTCTAATTTTCTTTGTTTTAGGTAACATTAGTTATTTCCTACCACATTATTACGATGCCTTTAATTATAACAATTTGACTTGATGTTCTTCAATCCTCAAAAATTCCATTTTATACTTGTATTGGCCAACTTCATGTCACAATAAAAAATACTTACTATAGGCTATTTATGAAGGAAGTAAAAAGAAGTTTATTTTGGCTCACAGTTCTGGAAGTTCAAGCCCAAGATCAGGCAACCCCGTGGTTTGGGTCTCAGGTTCCTGCATCCCAGTGAGTGCTCACATCCTGAGCATGGAAGCAAGCAAGAACATGCCGGGGTCTTACACTCCTCTTTCAGGAAATGCCCTCGATGACCTAAGGGCCACCCGTAAAGCTCACCTCCCAAAGGTCCCACCACCTCTCAAAGGCACCACGCTGGGGCCTAAGCCTCATGTGCCTTTGGAGGGCGCTCATCCAAACCACAGCAATAATCTTCCAGAAAAGAATGTGACAAAGAATGAACAATTTTTATGTACTGCTGATATTTCTGAAGTTCACCATTCTTAGGTTGTATGCGTGATCTTAAAAGTCTGTGTTCCAGCCTGGCGTGGTGGCGCACGCTTGTAATCCCAGCATTCGGGAGGCTGAGACCGGAGGATCCGGGTTCGCGGCCAGCCTCAGCTATCTAGTGAGGCACTCCACAACTTAGTGAGACCCGGTTTCAAAATAAAGTAAAAAATAGGGTTGGGGGTATAGCTCGGAGGTAGAATGCCCCTGAGTTCAATCCCCAGTACCGCAAAAAAAAAAAAAAAAAAGTCTGTGTTCCTTCTTCCTCCCAAGTGATGTGCACATGTTTATATTGCTTTGAACCTCACTATGATGCATAATTACAATGTACCAATAAAGGTAATATATATGAAGGTATCACTACCAACCTTCCTAACATGTATGGAGAGGGAGGAGGAGACCACACCAAGAGATGTTGTGAATAACACTTTGAATCTCACTACAATATATTGCACCAATAAAATCCTTTTTAAAAAAAAAAAAAAAAAATGTTGTGATAATGGAGATTTCCGATGCTTCTTTAACCTGACGAAGCTTTTGGTGAGTTCTATATATTGCTCCAGATATAGACTCATATGTGGAGAGTAAAAGGGCATATTCTCTAAATTTAAAAAATTACCTCTAAGCCAGGTACAAGGGCACACCCCTGTAATCCCAGCTACTCAGGAGGCTGGAGCAGGAGGATTGAAATTTGAGGCCAGCCTGGGTAACTGAGTGAGACTCTATCTCAAAATTACATTTTAAAAAGGTATAGGGATATAGTTCAGTGGAGAGCACTTGCCTAGCATGTGCAAGGCTCTGGGTTCAATCCCCAGTACTACAAAAAATAAACAAACATCTAATTCATTCTTAAAAGGTGAAAAAAAAAACTAGTAAAATATATCAAATGAAAATCATCATCTTTATACAATTATAACTGAGAGAAATCACATTTTTATTTCTACAGCAGCTACCAAATACTTGTGTAAATTCAACTTCAGAACACATAACTAAAATATCTACAAAATATTTCTGAACTTGCTGTTACCTTGCTAACAGATAGCAAGTCCAGAATCTTATAAAGTTGTTAATTAGTACTATTTAATGTTGTTAATTAGTACTATTTAATGCCTAAACTCCTATTTTCCTTACTCACAAGGTGAAGTGTATTTAAAGTGTTGACTTTGGGGGGGGGGTGTTTATATGTATGTGATGTGTGTGGTTGGTAGTTGGTTGGGGTTTTTTTTGTTTTGTTTTTTGATAAGACAACTTTCCAGTAACCTTAGTTCCTCATCTTTAAAAGAGAGATAACAGCCAGGCATGGTGGTGCACGCTTGTAATTCTAGTACTTAGGAGGCTGAGACAGGAGATTACAGGTTTGAGAACAGCCTCAGCAATTTAGTGGGGCTCTCAGAAACCTAGTGACACCCTGTTTCCAAATAAGAAATAAAAAAATCAGTCTGGGGCTGTAGCTTGGAGGTAGAATGCCTTTGGGTTCAATTCCCAGTACCCCCCAAAAAAGAAAGAGGAGAGAGAGACAGAGAGAGAGGCAGAGAGACACAGAGAGAGAGAGAGAGAATAGTACCTAGCACACAGTATAGTTAAAAGGAATAAATAAGGTAATAGTAAGTATTGCTATTATTATTCCTATTTATTATCTTTTCCCAGCAATCATAATTACTTTTGAAAATATGTCCTAGCAATGATAATTGCTTTAGAGAGTAAGGTCAAAACGCAAATCATAAGCCACTCTAAGGAAAGGGTAGGTGGTACCTTGTGTATCCCACATAGAAACAAATGTCTACATAGGCTGGCTCTACACTACCACAGAAACAGGTCTTGCGATTTGGTATTTCTTTCTTCTAAAAGCTATCAACAATTACTCTTGGGGCTTTTCTCCTTCAGGATTTACTGCAGAAGGAATCCATATTCTCCAGCATTTTTTTCCTTTCCTCTCTTCCTCTTTCTCTTTTTCTTTTTCTCCTCCTTCTTCATCCCCTACCAAGCAATCCTAGTAGTCATTTTCATTTCAAGTATTTTACTGCTGATTGTTATAGAGAACTCAGTAGTGTCCAGTGGAAAACATATTAGCTTCCTAGGTAACAAATTACCACAAACTAGGTAGTTTAAAACCACAAAATTTATTTTCTCATGGTTCTAGAGATCAGAAGTCTGAAGTCAAGGTGGCAGCAGGGCGATGGGCCCTCGACGATCAAACCATCCTTCCTTCCCTCTTCTTAGTTTTGGTGGTTGCAAGCAATCACCCTCGGTATTCCCTCACTTGAAGCTGCAATAACCACAATTTCTGCCTCTACTATCACATGGCCTCCCTCCTGCCTTCAGTGTGCATCTGCTCTCTTAGGCTGTGTCCAAATTTCCCACCTCTTTCTCTACTAGAAACACCAACACTGTGATAGGATCAACCATAATCCATTATGACCCCATTTCAATTTGAATTACACTCAAAGACCACATTTCAAAAAGAGTTATATTCATAAATACTGGGGTCAGGACTTCTTTTTTGAGGGACACAAGCTCACAGCAGAGAATGCCTGTAAATTTAAGAAGTTGTACAAATTTCTTATGATCTTGTCCATGTTCTGCAAGACTGGATTTCTAAAAATTCCTTGGGCCTGCTTTATCCCTCATATATCTCTGTGGCGAGCACTTTTTTTTTTTTTTTTTTTTTTTTTTGCGGTACTGGGGATTGAACTCAGAGGCATTCTACCTCCGAGCCATACCCCCTGCCCTATTTTTTATTCTTTATTTTGAAACAGGGTCTCACTAAGTTGCAGAGGGCCTTACTAGGTAGCTGAGGCTGGCCTCGAACCTGGATCATCCGGTCTCAGCCTCCCAAATGCTGGGATTACAAGCGTGCGCCACCACGCCAGGCTCTTGGTGAGCACTTTTTAAATGGCCCTAACTTCCTAATCCTGCAGCTCCTAAAAAGCCCTTTCTTCACAAAAATTTCTCTTCCCAAGAAATAGGCTTGATGGTATAGTTAGAATGTCTGTCCTCCTTGAGGACAGCAATCAAATCTTTCTAATTCTTTGATACTAGAATGGGATCTGATATCAATAAATAAGAGAAACCACTCAAGTACCCTCTCGTTTCAGCTGTATCATCTCTTTCTCAGAGGACCTCTTGACTAGGCGATTACCTTTAAAATGGGATCCTAAGCCATATAAGAAAGAGGTCCCTATGGCTTTTGCTCACACTCTACGTCCCTATGTTTCATCCCTCCAAGACTATTTGGTACTGTTCAAAAAAGCCTCCTAGAAGGCATTGATTTGACTTCTGAGTGAAGTAGCACTTTGCAAAATATGCATTAGTGAAATTGCTTCCAGGTCATCGTGCTTTGCATGTTTGCTTGGTGAAGTATTCCCAACAGAAACCACAACTTCTGTAAAAGTTACATGATGACTTCATGTAGGTGAATCAGTCCTCTTCCAAACATCCTTTTCCCAATAGGGTCGTGTCTATCCTCAGTTACACATTCAATATTGCTACTCTCTTTCTTTTTGTATTTATTTATTTATTTATTTATTTATTTATTTATTTATTTATTTATTTATTTTGGTACTGAGGATTGAACCCAGGGGCATTCCATCTCTAAGCTACATCTCCAGGCCTTTTGTATTTTTTATTTTTGAAACAGAATGATCTCACTAAGTTGGTGAGAGTCTCACTAAGTTGCTGAGGCTGGCCTCAAACCTGTGATCCTCCTGTCTCAGCCACCCAAGTATTGAGATTACTTACACCCATGTGCCACCATGCTTAGCTGATACTGTTACTTGTTGGTAAGTAAAAAAATTTTTTTACCTTATTTATCCCTTCCATAATCTACCATTGTGTTCTGTCCGATATATATTCTTATAAAAATACTTGAAATGTTCTAAAAATAAAAATAAAACTAACTTCTGCATACTTAATATACAGTTTAAGAAATAGAAAATTTCTACATAGTTGACTATTCTATGCAATTTATTTTTTTCCTTTTGGTACTGGGGATTGAACCCAGAATATTCTACCTCTGAACCAGACCTGCAGCCCTATTTTTTTTTTTTTTTCTTTTAATGGTACAGGGGCATTCTACCTCTAGGCTACACCTCCAGGCCTATTTTTATTTTTATTTTGAAACAGGGTCTCACTAGGTTGGTGAGAGTCTCACTACTTACTAACGCTGTTACCAAACCTTCAATCCTCCTGTCTCCACCTCCGAAGTACTGGGATTACAGGAATGCATCACAATGTCTGGCTTTATTTTTTATTTTGAAAAAGGGTCTAAGTTGCTGAGAATCTCACTAAATTGCTGAGACTGGTCTTGAATTTGTGGTCCTCTTGGCTAGCGGGATTACAGGCATGAGTCACCACACCTAGCTTTATTTTTTCTTATTTTGAAAGAGGGTCTCACTAAGTTGCTGAGGATCTCGCTAAATTGCTTAGACTGGTCTCAAACCCGCTATCCTCCCTTCTCAGCCTCTCACATACTGGGATTACAGGAGTGAGCCACTACACCCAGCCTGCAATATTCTTTAATAACATTCTCCTTCTCTTTCTACTCCCCCTGCCAGCTCTCTATGGGTACACATCACATAAGTTTTCTCTATAAGTAATTGCAACCTGGAAGCAGATATTTATGATCTTCATGCATTTTTTATACTTTTACTAAATCATATAATGTTCTATATATTTTAAAATTTAATTCTGTATTGTATATATTACAGATTCCTCTGCAACCTTTATTCTCCCTCAAACAATGATTGGGAGATTCATCATATTATACATATGGTTCTACTTCATTGTTTTAATAACCTCATTTTTTCATTTTGAGAATATACAGTCATTTTATTCTACTGATGTACATTTAGTTACTTTCCATGTTTTTGCAATTACAAAGAATGATTTTTGAACAACCCATTACTGGACGACAATTATTGTTATTTTTTCCTTTTTTAAAAAAACAGCTTTATTGAAATATAACTCATACACCATAAAATTCACCCTTTCAACAAAGTTTACAATTCAGTAGTTTTTAGAATATTCATAAAGCTGTGCGAGCATTACAACTACCTAATTCCAGAACATTTTCATCATCTCCAAAGAAATCCCATAATCATTAATAGTCACTCCCTATTCTGCCCACCCATCCCAGTTCCTGTCAACCATGAATCTACTTCTTCTATAAACTTGCATATCCTAGATATTTCACATAAATGGGCTAATGCAATATGTGGAATTTTGTGACTGGCTTCTTTCATTTAGCATAATGTTTTCAAGGTTCACCCATACTGTGGCATGCACAGTAACTTGATTGTGATGTTTTCATGGGTGCATGTGTGTGTCGGAACTTATCAAACTATATTCTTTAAATACATGCAATTTGATGTATGCCAATTGTACCTCAATAAAGCTGTGAAAAATAGTTAGGTGGAACACCTTAATAGATGTTTTACCAAAGATGTACAGATAGCAAATGAATATATGAAAGATACTCTATATCATCAGTCATCAAGGAAATGCAAATTAAAATCACAATGAGACATCAGTACACAACTACTAGAATAGCTAAAATGGAAACTACTAACAACACCAAGTGCTAATATGAGTGTAGAATAACAAGAACTAGCATATGCTGCTGAAAGGAATGTAAACCAGAACACCTCTTGGGAAAAATATTTGGCAATATTTTATTAAACATCTACATACCATATGACCTAGCAGTTTCACTCCTGGGTAATCACTTAGCAAAAATAAAAACCTGTGACAACACAAAGATCTGTAGAAAAATGCTTAAAACAGCTTGTATTTGTCGGCATTTTTATAGCCATAATCTAAAAAGCTGACCATGTAACTCAGAGGAAGATTTATTTGTTCAGTTTTCCTTGGAGATATTGGAGTTCAGTCCATATGAGGCCTGCATCTGGATTTCAGGGCATGGTGGTGGGACGCAGAGAGAGAGAGGGTGCACATGGGCTGTGCTCCTCACATCATGGAGTGACAAGGCCCCACCCCAGGGACTCACCTTCTCCAGCCACACTCTACTGACCTGGGTCACCCCCAGATAAATCCATTGAGGGTTGTAGGATTACAACCCTCAAGACTCAATTACATAAACTCCAAACACCAATTTATGAGCTCTTCACTTGGGGGCGGGGGGGTTCTATATCTAGCCCTAAGTCAGCTTTATTCCTATCAGCCCAAATCTGGAAACAACCAAATGTCCATTAACTGGTGAATGGATAAACAAACTATGATACACACGTATAATGGAATACTACTCATACAGAAAAAAGGATACATTACTGTTAAATGCAACAACATGGATAAATCTTAAAAGTATTATAACTAAGTGAAAGATGCCAGATGCAAACAGTTGTGTTTTAAATAGCTCCATTAACTTGATATTCCCCAAACATTAACCTATATAGTGGTAGATATCAGATAAGGGGCTGCTGGAAGATAGGAATGGGGTCAGATGATAAAGCCACATAAATGAACTTTATAGATTTACAGAAATAGTCTATATTTTGATTGTAGTAGTAGCACTTTACATTTGTCAAAACTTATAGAACAACAAAAAGCCCAGAATAGCCAAAGTAATTCTTAGCAACAAGAACCATGCAAGAGGTATCACAATACCTGACTTCAAATTCTACTACTACAAAGCCACAGTAATAAAAACAACATGGTATTGACAAAACAAAAAAACAAAAAAAACAGACACATAGACCAATGGAACAGAATAGAAGATTCAGAAACAGACCCACGTGCTTACAGTCAACTGATTTTTGACAAAGAAGCCAAAAACATACACTGGAAAAAAGATAGCCTCTTTAACAAATAGTGTTGGCAAAACTGGTTAATCATATGTAGGAAAATGGAAATAAACCCCACTTTCTCACCCTGCACAAGAGTCAACTCAAGGTGGATCAAAGACCTGGAAGTCAGGCCAGAGATCTTGCAGCTACTTGAAGAGGGCATAGGACCAACACTTCAACACATAGGCACAGGTAAAAACTTTCTCAACAAGACCCCAAAAGCACAAGCAACTCAAAGGAAGATCAATACATGGGATTGCATTAAACTGAAGAGCTTCTGTGCAGCAAAGGAAACTATCAAGAACCCCAACAGAGAGCCCACAGAGTGGGAGAAAAATTTTGTCAGCTACTCCTCCAATAGAGGACTAATATCTAGAATATACAGAGAACTCAAAAAAATCACAGCTAAGAAAACAAATAACCCAATCAAAAAATGGGCAAAGGATCTAAATAGACACTTCACAAAAGAAGAAATACAAATGGCAAATAAATGTACGAGGAAATGTTCTACATCATTAGCAATCAGAGAGATGCAAATCAAAACTACCTTCAGATTTCATCTAACTCCAATCAGAATTGCAATCATAAAAAACACGAAAAACAATAAATGCTGGCAAGGGTGCAGAAAAGTGGGAACCCTAATACATTGTTGGTGGGATTGCAAATTAGTGCAACCACTTTGGAAAACAGTATGGAGGATCCTCAGATGAATGTGAATGAACCTACCATATGATCCAGCAATACCACTTCTAAGTATCTACACAAAAGAATGGACACCAAATTATCAGACCGCATGTGTATCTATGTTTATAGCTGCACAATTCATAATTGCCAAACTATGGAAACAGCCAACATGTCCATCAACAGATGGATGGATTACAAAACTATGGGATATGTACACAATGGAATTTTACTCAGCCATAAAGAAGAACAAAATCATGTTATTTGCAGGGAAATGGATGCAACTGGAAAACATTATGTTAAGTGAGATTAGTCAGTCACAAAGGGTAAAAAAAAACATATGTTCTCCCTAATATGTGGATACTAGGGAGAAGATGGGGCATAAGAGGGACTCCAGATGAAAAAGGAGAAACCCTAGATAAGCAAAGAAGTTGATTTAACTGAAGGTGATGGATGGGGTGGGGGTTGGGGGTGAGGGGCACCCTAATGTACATGATGTACTTTCACAAATATATCAAAGTCAATCACTAAACTGAACTTGAGAAGGAGGGAGGGCGAGGGAGTGGGGTGGGAATTGGGGAAGGGGTTAAATGAGAAATGTGTGCATATATATCTTTATTAGCTTGTACCTAAAAAAGATGTATGATTACAATGCACCAATTAATTAAAAAAAAAAAACTTATAGAACTATATTCCTAAAAAGAGTGAGTTTTACCATATGTAAATTATACCCCAGTAAACCTGAATTTAGAAAAAAGCAGCAGCTGGAGTGGAGGGCAAGGGGGAGAGATACACATTATATACCAAAGAACAAAGATAAGAATGACTCCAAATATATAATTAAAAGCAACACAAGCTAGAATACAATAGAATAGTAACATGCTAAAAAACCAATTTAACTAAGAATTATATACCCAGTTTAAAAACTAAACCTTTCAAAAATGGAAGCTAAATTTAAAACATCCTTAAGCAAATAAACACTGACAGAATCCCTCACCAACAAGCCTATACTACAAGCAATGTTAAATAAAGTTATTCAAACTGGAAGAAAATGATGAAAACATGGATTTACAGGGAGGAACTGAATAGCAGAAACAATAAAGATGTAGGGCCAAAAGAATTTACTTAAGTTTTATTAATTTCATTAAAACTTCTTCATTTAGACCTCATCTAGGACTAGATGGATATATTCTACCAAATATTTAACAACAAAATACCAATACTATACAGACTCTTTCAAGAATTAGAGAAGGTTAGGTGCAGTGGTGCACACCTGTAATTCCAGTACTTAGGAGGCTGAGACAGGAGGATCATAGGTTCAAGGAAAGACCCAGCAACTTAGCAAGGCTCTTGGCAACCTAAGAAGACCCTGTTTCAAAACAAAAAATAAAAAGCGCTGGAGGTGTACCGTGGGGGCAGAATGAACCTGAGTTCAATCTCCAGTAATAGAAGGTCACAACATCTCAGATTATTTAAAGATGTCATGTACCATTACTCTAATTCTAAAACCAAACAATCACAACAAAGTAAAATTAAAAACAAATCCTCCTTATAAATTCTGAAGAATACAGTTAGAAAATCACATTAGAAGACATGGAAAAACATTAGGATATACTATGTTCATGGATGGGAAGATTGAATATTATAAAAATGACAATTCTTCCTAAATTAATCTGTATATTCAATACAATTCCTATCAGAACCTCAAAAGATTTCTCATGGCATTTAACAAGCTGATCATAAAACTAATATGGAAGATGTAATAGCCAGGAATAACTAAGGCAAACTAACAAACCGATGAGGGAGGTCAAGAGAAGTTTACCTATTGGATATTCAATCTTGTTTTAGATCTATAGTAATTTTTTTTTCCTTTTGGTACTGAGGGTTGAACCTGGGGGCATTCTACCTCCAAGCTACAGCCCCAGCCCTATTTTTTATCCTTTTTATTTTGAAACAGGGTCTCACTAAGTTGTGGAGGGTCTCACTAAGCAGCTGAGGCTGGCCTCAAACCCGGTTCCTCCAGTCTCAGCCTCCCAAATGCTGGGATTACAAGTGTGCGCCACCACGCCCGGCTGATCTATAGTAATTTAAGACACTATATTTATATGTGCAGGGCTTGATATAGGAGACAGATTAGAAAGCTCAGAAATGGAGGCACACAGGTAGAAACTAGATAGGTTAAACTTGGCATTACGAATTCAGTGGCAAAAGGATATCTTAGTCCAGGGATTGGTGAACTTTTCCTGTAAATAATCAGAAAGTAAATATTTCAGACTTTGAAGCCTATGTAGTCTTTGTAGTAAGGGTAAGGGAGGACTGACACTGTAGCACAAAAGCAGCCATAGATATTAAGTAAACAAATAGATGTGTCTGTGTTCCAATAGAATTTATATTAGTAGGGAGGAAGCCAGATTTGGCCATGATTTTTGAAATGGTAACAGAGTAATGAAAAACAATTAAAGTAATTCCTCAATCATACACAAAAATAAATTTCAGGTGAATTAAAGTTCTAATGTGAAAAAATAATGCTTGAAATGGCTTCAGAGAACATAGAGATTATGGTTGGGACATGCTGGTAGAATTTCACAATTAAAATTACTTTAATATAAAACATCCAAAAATTAAAGCACATACATTTTCACTCTTCATGTTGATCAAGAATTTCTCTGCTTTTTATATTAATTCAAAAAGGCCATGAAAACAATTATTTTTGTATGCCCGTGTTCATATACTACCCTTAACTGTGAATAATCTTCCTATAACTTTAGGAAGCATTCGGGACTTCATATTCTTAAACCAGTGCTCAATTGAAAAGTGCTCAGCCTTTTCAATCCTCACCTCCTTCAGAATTATGAGTCTTAACTCAGAAATTAAATGATGGCCATTTTGTAAAACATTTGACTGATTTTCCTGCTAAATTATTTTTACTTTTAAAAAAATAGAAATAAACAGCTAGAACTGGGCTGGGGTCCTAGGCTATCCCTATTTCAAATTAAGTCTAAAACTCCCTGAAACTTTTCATGTATTGATTATATTCTGGAGAAAAGTTACAAGGGTTTTTTGTTTTGTTTTGTTTTTTTCTGGTTCTTAAAGGGGATTGTGATCTCCTCCAACCAATAACCAAAAAGAAATTTAAGAACCTCTGTTCTAGAGGCTGGGCATAAAGAAACTCATTTGAATTACCAAACTGGAAAGGAAATTTTCAAAGTCACAGACATGGGTTGTAAGGAAAGCTATCTACACTGTAAATCTTCCGAAATGGTATTGTATCCCAAAACTAAAAATATTGCGGGGTAGGAGTGGGGAGTAAACTAGAAACAAAAGGTTAGTGAAGAGAGGGTTTAATCAGTGGTTGCCTGGGATCAATTGCCAGAGTTTGATTGTTCTCCAACAAGACACAGTGACTTTTTCTTTCCAAAGTCTAAACAGTATTCATATCTACAATAGGAAACACATTATCAACAAGGATCTGACCAAGAGCCAAATAATGCTTTTGACAGGAACCCATCAATAACTTACATTTTTGCTTCGCTCTCTAAGGCGCTTTCACTGGCCGCCTTCAAGGTGACCTTCACTACAGCCCCCTTCACTAAGCGTCCCTTCTTGCTTGGGAACATTCTGGACTCCTTTTGTGAGGTCTGCGATGCTCAGTAGGTGGCCTGGGAGCCATTTTTCCACACTGTCAAATAAATGGAGAGTTTCAGACCGTGTCAATGGAGAGAAGGACACCATTGTGAAAGAGATCGTTGGCGTTGTAAAAGAGACTTGAGGAGAGGGTGATCGCGTCGGGAGCTGGAGTGTTACTTGGGGGGAGCGACATGTGTGACAGAGGAAGGCCTGCTGGACTCCACTCCCCTGCAGCTCCTGCCGCCCTTTTCGTCACCGCTCGCGGTCGCTCACCCCGGGGGTCACTGGCTCCAAAAACCCGCCCAACTCCTGGTGGAACCTCGCAGGATCTAAGCGCCACAAATTCAAAGGCGAGCTCCGGAGCCTCACGGGGTCGCACGCCTCCCAGAGTGAAGGGCCGTTGAGCCAATCGCAGTTCAACTTTCCCCTGACGTCAAAGGGGGTGGGCGTGGCTAAGGGAAGGGGGTGGGACGAAAGGGAGTCTCCCAGACAACGGCTTCCCGGCGAGCCTATTAAAGGGACTTCCGGCCCGAGGGCGGGATGCTAAGGGCTGGGCTCCCCTGATAAGTGAAACCTCAGGCCCTTTCTTGAGAGTAGTAACAGCAGGACAGTGCTAGGCTCAGGCCACCCAACGAATGGCTTGTCCCCCTAAACGACTGACTTGTCCACCAAACGACTGACCTGTCCAGTTATAAGTAAGATAAGCATATGGTAATACCTCCTCGTTATAGGAGTAACGAAAACTCACCAAGGCCACTTTGTCTCACAACATGCCGGTATTTAAAAGTTGAAAATCTAGATCTTCAGTAGCTTCTTACCGTGGGACTTTCTAAAAACTGCGCTGTATACATTGGGTGCAATTTAACTTTCAAAGTTCTGGTTCTTTCTGACCCAGAAATTCCCATCTGAACCGAGTAATGTACAGAAGACTTAAAATTTATTTATTTTTCACTGACTAAAAGCTTCTCCGACTTAATTTCTTACTCTCCCCAAAATCTAAAATGCACAAGTGGTTTGAACCAAATCATTCCAAGAACCAAACTAATTAAACTCAGTCTCCTTTTTCTTTAGGAAAATCATTTAAATCTGAAATAGTTTACCCAGGGGCGGGGGGGGGGGGCAGAAATAGTTTAACCTAAATTTTAAATATAGCTCCCTTTGATTCAACGTGTATCTCTCTGTCTCTGCTGTCTGTGTGCCTGTCTGTCTGTCTGTCTGTGTCTGTCTGTGTGTGTGTGTGTGTGTGTGTGTGTGTGTGTGTGTGTGTGTTACTTGGGGGATTGAACCCAGGAGCATTCTGCCTCTGAGCTATGACCCCACCCTTTTTATTTTTTGTTTTGAGACAGGGTCTCACAACGTTGCTGAGAGTCTCACTACTTTGCTGAGGCTGTCCTTGAACCTTCTAACCTCCTGTCTCATCCTCTCAAGTAATGGAATTACAGGTGTGAGCCACTGCACCCCACTCAACATGCATCTCATTTGATAATGATAGCTTCACCTAAGTTTATCTCATTTATGAAAGAAAGTAAATGATGTTGAAATTATCAAGAGAAATAAAGCTTTCTACCAACCAGTTTCTGTAGCTCTAGAATGCAATCTTACAACTTTAAGATAGTATCTTTTAACAAACCACAAAATCATTATTAAGTTCTTATCACCAAAACCTAAAACTTCAGCTAAACTTATCTGCTTATCAAGAGGAATTTCTTCCTTTAGAGTTAAGGGGCAGGGAAGCATTTACCAAAGCTTAGATCTGTGTGTGTTTAGGTTCCTGCCAACTCCTTTCTTTAAATTCCATCTTCAAAACTCCCTGCTAATGAGCACTTTTCCAGCAGCTTAGATGAAACGTTCTGAATAACATCCTCAGCCTGAAGGTTAGAAATTTCATTAAATAAAAAATTAAATACATTAGAATACTTAGATATGAAACATTAATGAACTGAGTAAAACATGCATAAGAAGAGGCACTTAAAACACAAGCCACCTGCTTTGTAGTTGTCAGATATTTGCCTTTATACACTACTCTCTCCTGCATGTCCTCTCCCCACTTCATTGAATCCTTCCTGCCTCCAAAACCCAGCTAAATTCTGAATCCTTTGTGACCTAGCCCACACTCAATTCTCTCCTCCTGAGTGTGTATAGAATTAAATATGCTCTTTATTGGGCATTTTGCTTTATGCCTTATAATGTTTATAACATGTGTTTATAAACATATCTTGCATATAATTTGCCTCTGTTGCTAAATTCTAAGCCACTTAGAATTGCACTCACTACTGTACCTGGCAGAATAACTTAAAAATGATAAATGAGTTTTCATGTAAAAATGCCTAATTTTAGATTAATGTCAAGTGTAGTTGTAGATGTATTCATTTGTATTCATAACAAAATACCACAGACTAGGTGGCTTAAACAATAGAAATTTATTTTCTCACAATCCTGGAAGCTAGAAATATAGGATTAAGTTATAGACAGGGCTGGTGTTGGGTTTTTGTTTGCTTGTTATTTTGTTTTTCTTTGCTTGTTTGTTTTTTGGCACTGAAGATTGAACCCAGGGTCATTCTACCTTCGATCTACACTCCCAGCCCTATTTTTCTTTTTTATTTGAAAACAGAGTCTCACTAAATTGCTGAGAGCCTTGCTAAGTTGTGGAAGCTGTCTTTGAATCTGTGATCCTCTTGTCTCAGCTTCCCAAGTACTTGGATTACAGGAGTGCACCACCATGCCCAGCTGGGTTGGTGTCTTTTAAGGCCTCTCTTGTTGGCTTGTAGTTGTCTGTCTCAGCTCTCTGTTGACACATCATTTTTCTTCTATCTGTGTCCAAATTTGCTCTTGCAAGAACACCAGTCTTACTATATTAGGACCTACCTTAAGACCTCATTTTAATTCAATTGCCTCTTTATAAAGACCTTAATCTCCAAACATGGTTACTTTCTGAGGTACTAGGGGTTAGGACTTCAACATATGAATTTTGGCAGGACATAGTGAAACCCAAAACAATAACACTCAAGAAATATTTAGGCAAGCTGGGCGTGGTGGCGCATGCTTGTAATCCCAGCATTTGGGAGGCTGAGACCGGAGGATCCGGGTTCACGACCAGCCTCAGCTACCTAGTGAGGCTCTTCACAACTTAGTGAGACCCTGTTTCAAAATAAATAATAAAAAATAGGGCTGGGGGTATAGCTCAGAAGTAGAGTGCCACTGAGTTCAATCCCCAGTACTGCAAAAAAAAAAAAAAAAAAAAAGAAAGAAATATTTAGGCAAAGTTACCTGTTATCATCTTTCAGAATTCTCATCTTTAGGACTAAAGGTGTAGCTCAGTGGTAGAGTCTGCCTAGCATGCTCAAGGCCTTGCCTTCAATCCCCAGCACCATACGGAAGAAAAAAATTCTCTACTTATAGATGGCATGGATATGTAAATCAGATTAGTGTAAATAACAGGGAGTGGTAGGGCCTGTAATAAGTCAGTGCCTTGTCCAGACAAAAGACATTCAAATTTGTATACAATGCCCCCCCCAAAAAAACACAATTTGACTGATTTTTACTGGCAGGGCATCAGTTTGCAGAAACCACTACCATGTTATGAAATTTGGAATTATAGCTTCCTATGGTAGATATTGGACATATTAAATATATTGTTGAATATCCAAAGATGTATTTCCCATTGGTTTTCACCTTACTTTTTTTGTCATGTTTCTGCTGCATTCAAGAAACTAACTGCACTAAATGCCATACTAAGATTAAGATCCGTAAGTTTGACCACAAATATTCAAAAGTTATAAGGACATCCTATTTTTTACGTAATTTGTTAAATGCAAAACTACTGTAGTCCCTGCCTTATCTACAGTTTTGTTTTCTGTGGTTTCACTTACCATAGTCAACCACAGTCCAAAAATATTAACTCGAACTTTCAGAAATAAAAAGTTCATAAGTTTTCAATTGTACTCTGTTCTGAGTAACATGATAAAATTTTGTGTTGTTTTAGTCCATCCTCACCCAGGATGTGAATCATTCCTTTGTCCAGCATATCTACACTGTATATAAGACCCACCTCTTAATCACTTAGTACTCCCATCAGTTATCAGATCCCCTGTTACATTATACCAGTGCTTATGTTTAAGTAGACTTTATTGTACTTAATAATGGCTCCAGAGCACAAACTTTTATTACAGTATATGATTATAATTGCTCTACTTTACTATTAGTCATTGTTGTTAATCGCTTACCATGCCCAATTTACAAATTAAACTTCATCATAGGTATGTATGCATAAGAAAGAAAAGTAACCTTCATGGACAAGGAGGGACTGCTATATATAAAATTTATTTATTTGTTTCATTTTATTTATTTATTTGTTTATAGAGTTTTATCCTGTAAATAAAATAGAATTTTAAAAATTGGTTACATTGTATGCACTGATAAGGCAAAAGCTCTTTCTTCAAGTACAAGGGTAAATAAAATGAGACAAAAAATAATTATAATACAAGATGAAAGTGAGAAGACCCAAAGAAAATTATAGGTAAGTGTAATGGGAAATTATGGGAGAAAAATATTTCATCTAGCAAGGTGTGTTATGGAAGATGTTTAATGCAGTTAGAATTAATCTTTCTGTGACCTTGATACTTCTTATATAATATTAATCAGTGTGTTATATGGTCTTTATTTGTATTCTCCTCCAAATACAGACTTTCTATAGTCCAGTCTAGTGTAAGCAAAAGTATCCATTGTTACCCAAGAGTCCCTTAGGGAACTTTTTAAAAATAAACTTTTCTCAACTCTAGCTCTGAAGATTCCAATTTAGTGAGCTTGGAGAGGTGGTAGAGAATCTATAGAAAAGGTTTCCCCCACTTAATAATTCTAATGACCATCCCCATTTGGAATCTACTGCCCTAGAGCACCTAGTATATAGTATGCTCTCAATAAATTCTTGTCACATTAAATGAGCAGAGCTGTGATTTAGTAAGATTAATAGGACCCCAGTGTATAGGATGAATTAGAGTTAGAAATATCCCAGAGGCAGGAAAATCCTATTACAGACATCCAGCTAAGAGATGAAGCAGCCCTAAACTAGAATGGAGACAAGAAAGGAAAGAAATGGATGGGAAACACCGACAAGGTGGGATGAGCCCAATGAGATGAAACTTGATATGATGCGGTAGTTGTCAAAAGGTAGTGTTCCCAAGTCTTCTTGTAGGGTGATTATTTAAAAAGCAGAATTCTATGCTCAAACCTTGAAAACCTGTTCAGTAAGTCCAGGGTAAAGCATATGAATTTGCATTTTTTTTTATAACCCTTCCTCGTGATTTTGATTTGTTACTTAATCCATTTCCATTTAAGACCTCAGTTGAAGAACATACTGATCTGTTGACCATGGTGAGTAAGGAAGAGCTATGATTGAAAAATAATTCTCAGGAGTAAAGCTTGAGTGACAGGATGGTAAGCCGTTAATAGACACTGCGAATTTGGTTTAGAGGGAAATCAAGTTCACTTGTGAAGCCATTCTACAAGCAAGAAATGTCATTTAAGAGCCCAGGAAAGAGGTAGTGGTAAGGGAAAAAAATTGGAAAATCTGCATAATGAAGATTTCTAAGAGAGAATCAAAGAAAAAGAAGAGGGTAATAGGGAAAATTTAGGGAGTATTTCTTCTTTTATGGATATTGAAAAGGAGACAACACATGAAACACTAGTGGAAAGAAAACCTGCAGAAACCAAAAAAGAAAAGAAGAAAAACAATCTCGGACAAAGAATATTTACATTTTCTAATATAAATGAGAACTATGGGGCAGGCATAGAAAATTACCATCTATTTGGTTCTCTTGAATGGAGAAAGTTCTATGGAATTTTGGGATTGCTGTGAGTTGAAAGATAAGTTGGTGAAAAGTCAAAGCTAGGAATGATTAAGCATAACTTGAAATTGGACAAAAAAAAGGTAAGAGATTGTCATTATATTAAAGAGATAAACCCCCAAGTTGTTTTTAATTCACTGGGAATTTCCATTTCTTGTAACAAATATTTTTAAGGGTAGAGTCAAAGGAAATAAAGTGCTAGATAAAAATCCATGATCATATTAATAGTAGTCATTCATCATTAATCAAGCCTAGATTTTTCTTAAGTCTTTTGTGGATAATGGGGACCAAGGAAAGGAATTAATAAGATTGATTAAATTACCTTTTTAAAGCCAGGCACAGTGGTGCACACCTGTAATACCAGTACTTGGGAGGCTGAGAAAAAAGGATCTCAAGTTCAATGCCAGCCTCAGCAATCTAATAAGACCTTCAGCAACTTAGCAAGACCCTGTTTCAAAATAAAATTTTAAAAGGCTGGAGGTATAGCTTAAAGGTAAAATAAATAAAGAGGACTTGGGAGGCTGAGACAGAAGGATCACAGGTTGGAGAACAGCCTCAGCAAGTAGTGAGACTCATCAACCTAGTGAGACCCTGTTTCAAAATAAAAACAAAATAGGGCTGAGGGTGTAGCTCAGAAGTAGAATGTCTCTGGGTTCAGTCCCCAGTACCAAAAAAGAAGGGGGGCGGAGCAGAGAGAGAGAGAGAGAAAAGAAAAAGAAGTAATTTCTGAAATGCAAACTGGTATTTTTTTACTTTGTTTTGTTTTAAGATAAGTTTTAAAGAAGAAAAAGCTGGGGAGGGAAAACTAGTATCTTCTCCCAATTTAGCAAGAAAATTATTTTATAAACATTCTGTGTTTTATGCCAGTCTTAGGAACTAACCATAAGTAGATAACTACTATGGTGATGAACTATATAAAAGACCTGGATTCAAAATTCAGGTCTACCTTCTCCCCTCTCCTTCCCCAATACTAGGGATTGAACCCAGGAGCCCTTTACCACCCAGCTACATTGTAGCCAGAGTGTCACTAAATTGCCCAGGCTGGCCTAGAATTTGCAATCCTCCCTCATCAGCCTCCCAGATAGCTAGGATTACTGTATCCACTCTGGGGCTACCTTTGGTGTCTTGTGTATGTGGTACTGGAGTTGAACCCACAGACATTCTACCTCAGACCTACACCCTCAGCCCTTTTTTACTTTGTGTTTTGAAACAAGGTCTTGCTAGATTGTTAAAGAGTCTTGCTAAATTGCTGAGGTTGTCCTCAAAACTGCAATCCTCCTGTCTTAGCCTCCCAAATACTGCGAAGATAGGCATGCACCACCACACCCAGCCAGGCCTACCTACCTTTTAATAGTTATACAAACAACCTTAATTTAGGTAAATTGTATGTGTGTGTGTATGTGTGTGTGTGTGTGTGTGTGTGTGTGTCAGAATTGAACCCAGGAACATTTTACCTGCGAGCCATACCTCCAGACCTATTTTTATTTTGAAACAGTGTCTCACTGAGTTACAGAGGCCTCAAACGTGTGACCTTTCTATCTCAGCCTCCCAAATACTGGGATTATAGGTATGTGCCACCATGCCTGATTTAGGTAAACAATCATAATTTTAGGGTCCTATTGCATAAAAAGGAAAGTAATAATACTTGCTTCATACTATTATGTGATATAATGTTAAGTATGTGTCTGCCATATAGTCAGAATTTAATAAATGGTAGGTATTGATTAAATGATATTGTGCAATTTATTTAACTGCTCTATGTTTTTTATTTTTCTCTTGTCAAATGTAACCAGTTATCTGATAACCTTCTAGGGTTTTTAAGATTACGTTATTAGAAAATTAGGATTATTAGATCTTGTAATATGAATTACATGAAAACATTTAGCAAACATAAATGCTCTTGTTATTTCAAAAGTCTCAAAATAATGTCACTTAGCCCAGTGTGGTGGTGCATGCCTATAATCCTAGTATTTGGGAGGCTGAGACAGGAGAATTGCAGGTTCATGGCTAGCCTCAGCAATTTAGCGAGGCCCTCCACAACGTGGTGAGACCCCATTTCAAAATAAGAAATAAAATAAGGAGCCAGGCATGGTGGCACACGCTTGTAATCCCAGCGTTTGGGAGGCT
>PVLC010000770.1:167552-179270 GCA_004027655.1 Graphiurus murinus
GGGAGGATCCGGGTTCTTGGCCAGCCTCAGCTACCTAGTGAGGCACTCCACAACTTAGTGAGACTCGGTTTCAAAATAAAGAATAAAAAATATGGCTGGGGGTATAGCTCGGAGGTAGAATGCCCCTGAGTTCAATCCCCAGTACTGCAAAAAAAAAAAAAAAAAAAAAAAAAAAAAAAAAAAAAAAAAAAAAAAAAAAAAAAAAAAGAAATAAAATAAGGCTGGAGATGTAGCTCAGAGATAGAGTGCTCCTGAGTTCACCCCCCAGTATAACAACAACAATAATAATCAGTATAACAACAATAATAATAATAATAATATAATATCATTTATGTATCTTCATGTTCTCAGTGCTTTTAAATATATTCCTCATCTCGTGTTTTCGTCTTTTCAATAGTATTGTGAGATAGTCCCTTTTACATATGAGAGTCAGATACCTTGAGTCATTTAGAATCAAAAGAAGAAGCAGGGTCTTTACCTCACAAGCCTTATTTAAGTATTTATTTTGAAATTTTAGATCACATGTAGTTGTACTAGTACTGAGCGATCTCTCATTCCCCCACCCAGTTTCCCCCAATGGTAACTATTTTGTACATTATTGTATGGTACTATAGTACCAAGAAACTAATATCTACTGACCTTTCTGAGAATTCACCTTTAACATGTACTGATTTGTATCTGTATATGTGTATATGAGTATAGATTTCATCCCTATAACCCCCATTAACTGTTCAGTTACCACAAAGATTCTTCATGCAACAATTTGGTAGCCACAACCCTCTACTCTATACCCCAGGTATAAATCCAAGCAAATCACTATTCCTTTCTCATGTCTATAATTTTTTCATTGTGAGAATGTCATATAAGTAAATTAATGATTGTAATCTTTTGAGATAGACAAGCCTTATTTTTAATAAAATTTATTTTTGTGCTATAAGGGTAGAGCATTTGCCTAGAATATGTGAGACCCTGGGAATGGTCCCTGGGAATGTCACACGTGTACATACACACACACACACACACACACACACACACACACACACACACACACACCACACATTTAAATTATATCAAATAAGCTGGACATGGAGGTGCATGCTTGTATCCTCAGTGCTTGGGAGGCTGAGAAAGGAAGATTGAAGGTTTGAGGCCAGCATGCTTTAATTTAGCAAGACCTTGTTTCAAAATAAAATATTTCCTAAAGGGGGCTGTAGGGGTAGAGTGGTAGAATGTCCTTGAGTTTAATCCCCAGTAGCACACACAAAAAATTATATCAAAGAAAAATAAAGATTTTGTGTGTGATGCTGGGGATCAAACTCAGACATACTCTTTCACTAAGCTATACCCCCAGCCCTTTTTTATTTTTTATTTTGATACAGTGTCTCACTGAATTGCCCAGGCTGGTGTCAAACCTGTGATCCTCCTGTCTCAGTCTCCCAGCTACTGAGATTAGAGGCATGTGTCATCATACCTGGCTAAGACATTTTTAAAATAAAACATCAGCCTTCTGTTAAATGGAGCAGTGGATCTGTCTCCAAGTTCTTGGCCTACATACAGATTATAAGAGAAGAATTGGAGGAATGAAACCACAGGGCAGCAATTAGCAATGGCAAAGTCTCTTTAAATTTCAAATCCTGACACACATGGTTCTTGGATTTCTATGTAGCAGCTCTTTTTTCACTTATAAATGGTTCCATAACCATTGCCTGTCTTCTTGAAATGCTTTCTCATAAAAATGCATCTAATTGTACATTGGGGGTGAATTTTTACTATCACATCAGTGAGTATGGAAAAATATATAAAGAAGGGAATGACATTGTGAAAAATTATGGAACAGAAAGTTTCAAGACTTGCTACTTCTGACAAAAGCTATTGGGTGGGTAAAGGCTATCATGAAAAATGATTTTAGAACTCTGGAAATTGGCAAGATGTTTAGAGCAACCTGAGGAGCGTTCAGTGAAGGGAGAAACTGCAGAAATGAAGTAAGAGAGTGACATGCAGGAACCAGGTGCCATTCCTCTTTTTCTCAGTCTTACCACATCCACAGGGCAGCAGTTATGGAATGACTGGTTATTGCCACAGTGGGCAGTAAGAACTTTGTTCTACAAATTTTACAGAGTTATGCGTTTTGGTCAGTCTGGGAGTTCCCTGAGAGGACAGCAAAGACACTTTTCATTTTTAATCCCCTTCAGGTTATAACAGCTGCCTCATGACAATTATCAGAAAGTTCAAACAGACATACACTTCTTTTTCTCTTTGGCATTTGTCCACTTAGGTAAATTTCTGTTAGATCACTCTGTGATTGCATAACAAAGAGAAGCCAAGTGTGGAGGTGTATGCCTATAATCCCAGTACTGGGGAGGCTGAGAAAGGAGGATCACAGGTGCAAGATCAGCCTCAGCAATTTAGCAAGACTCTCAGCAACTTGGCAAGACCTTGTTTCAAAAAAATAAAATAAAATAAAATAGGGCTGAGGGAGTAGCTCAGAGTTAGAATGCCCCTGAGTTCAATCTCCAGTACTATCAATAAATAAATAAAAGTAATGGAAGAGAAACTTCTGTGACTGCATGGATAACCGCAGACATCAAAAAGAAAAATAATCCCCGAAGAGTGGTATAATCTGATTTCTAGAGTTATCACATAATAATACTCAAAATCTCTAATACTCAGAAAAAAAATCAGAAGCATATATAGACATAGGAAGCCCCATTCACGTGGAATTTTTTTTAACCAAACTCATCAATGAGGAAGCCAAGATATTGAAGTTAATGGTCAAAGATATTAAACTAACTATGTTAAAAATGCCCAATGATTTAAGAGGAAACCATGTCAAAAAAAAACTAAGGAAAGTAAGACAAGCAATGTACAAACAAATAGGTTAGATCAATAAAGAAATAGAAATTTTTAAAAGGAACCATATAGAATATGCAAACTTGAAAAGTACAATAGCTAAAATGAAAATTCACAAGAGATATTCAGGGACACACATGAACAGGCAGAAGATAGAACCAAAAAATTTGAAGATAAGATAGTGAAAATTACCTAATCTGTGGAGTAGAAAAATAATTAAGAAAAATAAACACCCTTAGTGACTTCTGGGACACAATCAAACACACCAACACATCAATCATGGATATCTTGGGAGAGGGGATAAAGAGGCAGAAAAAGTATTTGAAAAAATGACTAAAAAATTCCTAAGTTTGATGGAAGACATGAACGTATACATCAAAAACAAAACTCACCAAGTTTAAGCAGGATAAACTCAAAGAGATCCATACTAATACACATCATTGTCATATTCTCCAAAGACAAAGAGAGAATATAGAAATGAAAAAGAGAAGCTGGGTGTAGTGGTACACATTTGTAATCCCAGCACTTGGGAGGCTGAGATAGGAGGGTCGCAGGTTCTAGTACAGCCTCAGCAAGTAGTGAGACTTTCATCAGCCTAGTGAGACCCTTTTTCCAAATAAGAAATAAAATTGGGCTGGGGGTGTGGCTTGAAAGTAGGATAACTCTGGATTCAATTCCCAGTACCAATAAAATTTTTAAAAAAAGGGAAAGAAAGAAAGAGAAATGATTCATCATTTAAGATAATGGAAGAAAAAATATTGTCAATGCAACGATTCTATATCTTTACAGATATAGAATCTATCTCAAGAATGATAGAGAAATTAGGGCATTTCCAGATGAACAAAATATAAGGGAATTTATTACTAGCAGACCTACCATAGAAGAAATGCTGAAATCTTTCAAGATGAAATGAAAGTAAATCTAAGCCATGTGAAGAAATAAAAAATACTAGTAGAGGTAACTGTATAGATAAATATGAAAACAAATGTTATTGTTCTTTTGGCTTGTAATGTTTCTTTTTAATTTTGATTGAAAAGGTAAATGAACAAAACAAATTTATATTAATAGCACATTTTGTGAAAATGTCATCTGTGACAACAGTATAAATAGAAGGATGGAGATATGTAGGAACAGAGCATATACTATTGAACTAAGCTGGTGGTATTCAAATTAGGTGTTATAACTTACTATGTTAATTGTAATTCCCAATGTAACAACAAAGAAAATAACTTAAATATATATATATATATTTTCACACACATGAATAAAAATGTACATTCCAAAAGGTGAATTGAAAAATGGATGAATTGAAGTTAAAGAATATATAAGACATATAGAAAACAAATAGCTGGCAGAAGTAAGAACTTATCAATTATTATTTTAAATGTAAATGGATTAAACTCTAATTAAAAGGCAATGGAGCAGCTGGGCGTGGTAGCGCACGCTTGTAATCCCAGTACCTGGGAGGCTGAGACAGGAGGATCCGGGTTTGCAGCCAGCCTCAGCTACTTAGTGAGGCCCTCCACAACTTAGTGAGACCCTGTTTCAAAAAATAAAGACTAAAAATAGGACTGGGGATATAGCTCGGAGGTAGAATGTCCCTGGTTTCCATCCCCAGTACTGCAAAAAAAACAAAAAACAAAAACAAAAGGCAATGAAGCCAGGTGTGGTGGTACACACCTGTAATACTAGTATTTGGGAGGTTGAGACAGGAGGATTGCAGATTCGAATCCAGTCTCAGCCACTTAGCAGGACCCCATTTCAAAATTTAAAAATATAATTTAAAAAGGGCTGGGAGTGTCGCTTAAAGGTAGAATGGCTCTGGGTTCAATCCCCAGTGCAAAAAAAAAAAAAAAAAAGAATGGGGGGGGGCAATTGTCAAGATGGGTTAACAAATCCATTTGTATGCTGTCTATAAGAGATACTTTGAATACAAAGATACAAGGAATTCTAAAGTGGAATGGAGAAAGATATTACATGGAAATGGTAACTAAAAGAGAGCTAAGGTGACTTTATTATTAAAAATAGACTTTATCATAAAAGGTTGCAAGAGACAAAGAGGAACATCATATATTTATAAAAGGTCTAAACAAAGATATATAATAATAATAAAGTTAAAGTTGTATAACAAGAAAGCCTCAAGGTATGTGAAGCAAATATTGATAGAACATGAGAAAGAACTATCAGATATTTAGACAACTCTACATTAATAGTTGGTGACTTCAATACTCTACCTTCAATAATGGATGAAACAACCAGACAGAAGATCACTAAGAAAGCAGAAGACTTGAGCAACAACATACACCAAATAGATCAAACAGACATATAAAGTACACTCTTCTCTTCCACCAATGATGAAATTATATACTTTTTCAAGTGCAATAGTACAGTTTCCTGGATACCTCATGTGTTAGGCCTTAAAGCAGTCTTAATAAATTGGCAATATTGAAATCCTATAAAATGTCTTTTTCCAATAATGGAATGAAATTGGAAATTAATAACAAAAGGAGAACTGGAAATTTTATAAGTATGTGTAATTTAAACAAACTATTATACTAGGCATGGTGGCGCATGCCTGTAATCCCAGTATTTGGGAGACTGAAATAAGGGGATTGGAGGTTCAAGGACAGCCTCAGCAAGTAGTGAGACTCACTAACCTATAAAGACCTTGTTTCAAAATAAAAAAATAAAATGAAATAGGACTGGGGGTGTAGCTTGGAGGTAGAATGTCCCTGGGTTCAATCCCCAGGACCACAAAAAAATTAAAAACTGTTATGACACATGGGTCAGTGAAGCAATCACAAGAGAAATTATAAAATACCTTGAGACAAAACTAAAATGCAAGCATGCCAAAAGTTGTCAGATACAGAGAAAGTAGTGCTACAAGGAAATTTTATAGCTGTACATGTCTAGTTTTAAAAAAAGAAGAAAAATCCTCAGTGACCACACTGCATATGTTAAGGAACTAGTAAGAGAGAAGCAATATAAATTCAATGCTAGCAGAAAGAAGGAAATAATGAATGTTAGAGCAGAAATGAACAATCTAGCAAATAGAAAAATCAATAAAATTAAAAATGGGTTCTTTAAAAACAAAGTTAAACTGGGCATGGTGGAGCACACCAGTAATCCCATTACTTGGGAGGCTAAGACAGGAGGATCACAGGTTCACAGCTAGCCTCAGCAACATACTGAGACCCTCCACAAGGTAGTAAGACCCTGCTTCAAAATAATAAAATAGGGCTGGGGGTGTAGCTCCCAAAGGTAGAACACTCCCAGGTTCAATCCCTAGTACCACACACACATACACACAAAAAGTTAACATGCCAGGCATGGTGGCACACACTTGTAATCCCAATACTTGGGAGGCTGAGACAGGAGGATTGCAAGTTCCAGGACATCCTCAGCTACTTAGTGAGGCCCTCTGCAGCTTAGTGAGACCCTGTTTCAAAATAAAGAATAAAAAATAGGGCTGGGGGTGTAGTTTGGAGGTAGAATGCCCCTGGGTTCAATCCCCAGTACCACAAAAAAAGTTAACGTACCTTTAACTAATCTTTAACTAACTTAACTAAGAAAAAACAGAGAACTCATATTGTTAAAATAAAAGATGAAAGGGTAGACATTACTACCAACAATACAAAAATAAAAGGGTTTTGTGAGGATATTGTGAAAAATTGTATGCCAAAAATTTTCATCTATGTTATCTACATGAAATGAACAAATGCTTAGAAACACACAAACTAACAAAACTGACCCCAGAAGAAAGAGAAAATCAGAATAGTTCTGTAATGCTTAAAGAGATTGAATCAATAATAATAATGATTTAAAAAAAACTTAAAGCCCAGAACCACAACCACATGGCATCACTAATGAGTTCTGCCAAATAAAGAATTAAACTGGATGTGGTGGCACATGCTTGTAATCTCAGTACTTGGGAGGCCAAGGCAGGAGGATCACAAATTTGAGACCATCCTCAGCAACTTAGCTGTTTCAAAATAAAAAAAAATAAAAAGGGGTAGGGGTGTGCCTCAGAGATAGAATGCCCCTGAGTTCGATGTCCTGTGAAAGAAAAGGGAAGGAAAACAAATCCTTGTCAAACTCTTCTCAAAAAATTGAAGATGAGGGGGAAGGACTTCTTTACTAATTTTTTTGAGACCAGCATTACCCCCAATAAAAAGCCAAAAACACTACAAAGAATAAACAATAGAACTATATCCCTTATGAATATAGATGCAAGAATCATCAACAAAATATTAATAAGCCAAATCTAGCAGCATGTTAAGAGGATTATATATCATAGTCAAATGAGATTTATCCCAGAAAGGATAGGATAACCCAAATATGTAAATTGATATAATACATCATATTAATATAATTAAGAAGTAAAACCACGTTATCATGTCCATTTATCCAATCAAAGACTTGAAAAATCCCCAAAACATCTCATGAAAAAAATTCAATAAACTAGCAATAGAAGGGAATTTCCTCAGTGTGATAAAAGCCATATATGAAAAACCCACAGCTAATAGTTGAGCAGCGAGAGACTGAAAGCTTCTCCACTAGGATAAGGGAAAATACCAGGATGCCCACCCTTGCCACTTCTGTTCAACATAGTAGTGGAAGTTTTACCTAGGACATTAGGCAAGAAAAATAAATAGAATCCAAATTGGAAAGGAAGAAGACAATTCCCTTCATTCCTTTCATCTTTCTTTCACCGGGGGTTGAACCCAGGCTTTGCACATACTAGACAAGTGCCTTTAAACTAAGCTACATCCTCAGATATTTTATTTTATTTTAGTTATGTCATACTGGGGAATGAACCCAGAGGCATTCTACCTCTGAGCTATGCTCTCAGCCCTATTTTATTTTGATTTTGATTTTGAAACAGGGTCTCACTAGGTTGCCAAGATTCTCACTACTTGCCAAGGCTGTCCTCAATCCTCCTGTCTCAGCTTCCCAAGTTTAAAAAAAAAAATTGGTGTTTTTTTTTGGTACTGGGAATTGAACCCAGGTTCGTTCTACCACTGGGCTATACTCCCAGGTCTATTTTTTTTTTTTGAAGCAGAGTGTCACTATGTTGCTGAGGTAGACTATGAACCTGGAATCCTCCTGTCTCAGCTTGACCTTGTACCAGGGTTACAAGTGTGCACCACCACACCTGGCTTAAATTTTATTTTAAGACAAGGTATTGCTAAGTTTCTCAGGCTGGCCTCAAACTTGTGATCCTCATGCTTCAGCTTCCCAAGTAGTTGGGATTGGAGGCATGAGTCACCATACCCAACTAATCAAAATTATTTCTATTCATAGATGATATATGTTATCCAAAATAATCCACTTACCCAAAATAATTAAATAAATAAATAAACTCTCTCCTGAATGTAATAAATTCAGCAAAGTTGCAAGATACAAAATCAACATTGAAAAACTACATTTTTATATACCAGCAGTGAACAACCTGAAAAAGAAATTAAGAAAAAAAATTTACATTCACATCTAAAAGAATAAAATAAAACATTTAGGAATAGATTTAACTTGTATCCTGAAAACTACAACATATTGTTGGAAAAAATTAAGATACAAATAGATACTCATCCCATGTTAATGGATTAGAAAACTTAGTATTGTTAAGATAACAGTACTACCTAAAGTAATCTACAATGTCAGCTCTATCCCTATCAAAATCCCAATAATATTTTTTTGCAGAAATATATTGTTTGCAGGGAAATGGGTGGAACTGGAGAACATTATGCTAAGTGAGATTAGCCAGTCACAAAAAGTGAAAAGTTGGATATTCTCCCTAATATGAGGAAGCTAGGGAGAAAATGGGACATAGGAGGGACTCCAGACAAAGGAGGAGAAACCTTGGATGAGTGAAGAAGGCAACCTAACTGAGGGAGATGGGAGGGGGGAGAGAGGGAAATACTTCAGTGGACCTGATGTACATACACAAACAAATCAAAGTCAATCACTATGCTGAGGGAGAGCTCAATGAGTACTGTGTGCATGTAGCCTTTATCACCCTGAACTTCATCAAGATGTATGATTATAACGCATCAATAATAAAAAGTGGAAAAACCTATCCTGAAATTCATATGGAATTTCAAGACACCTTTAATAATCAAAACAATCTTGAAATGAAAAACAAAGTTGAAGAACACACTTTCTGATTTTAAAACTTACTGAAAAGCTACAATAATCACAACCATTTGGTACTGGCATTCGAACTGGCATATAGACCAATGGAATGGAACTGAAAGCCCCCAAATACATCCTCATATACATAGTCAAAAGATTTTCTTCAAGTGTGCCAATACCATTCAATGGGAGAAGGATAATCGTTTCAACAAATAGTGCTTGGAAGGCTGGATATCCACTTGCCTAAGAATGAATTTGAACTCTTGCCTTCATGCCATATCCAAAACTAAGTCAAATGGATTATAGACCTAAATTTTAGAGCTAAAACTTTATTATTATTATTATTTTTTTTGCGGTACTGGGGGTTGAACTCAGGGGCATTCTACCTTCGAGCTATACTCCCAGCCCTATTTTTTTATTCTTTATTTTGAAACCGAGTCTCACTAAGTTGCGGAGTGCCTCACTAGGTAGCTGAGGCTGGCCGTGAACCCGGATCCTCTGGTCTCAGCCTCCCGAATGCTGGGATTTAGAGCTAAAACTTTAAAAAGAAAACATGGGGCAAAAGATTCACTATATTAGATATTGTAATGCTAACTATGACATCAAAAGCATAGGCAGCAAAGGAAAACATAGGTAAATTGAACTCTGTCAAAATTAAAAAACTATTAGCCAGGTGTGGTGGTGCACGCCTGGAATCCCATTAGTTAGGAGGCTGAGACAGGAAAAATGCAGGTTCAAGGCAGCATGCAGTAACTTAGCAAAACCTGTTTCAAAATAAAAAGTAAAATAGGACTGGGGGTATAACTCAGAAATAGAACACACCTGGGCTTAATCCCCAGTAACACACACACACACACACACACACACACACACACACACACACGCTATTTTACACATCAAATAACTCTATCAAGAGACTGAAAAGATAACCCACAAGAGAAAATATTTTCAAACCACATATCAATGAGGGTGTAATATTGAGAACACATAAAGAACTGCTATAACTCAACAACAAAATAAAACCTCAACTTTACAAATGGGCAAAGGATTTGAATAGCTATTTCTCCAAAGAAAGTAGACAAATGTCCAATAAGTGTATGAAAAGATGATCAACTTTATTTGTCATTAGGAAAATACAAAGCAAAAGCAGTAAGATACCTCTTCACACCAAATAGGATTGCTATTATAAAAAAAAAAAAAAAGTTGGGTGTGGTGGCACACACTTGTAATACTAGTACTTGGGAAGCTGAGACTAGAGAAACACAGGTTCAAGGACAGCCTTACCAATATAGTGAGGCTCTCAACAGCCTAGTGAGACCCTGTTTCAAAATAAGAAATAAAATCAATCTGGGGATGTTGCTCGGAGGTAGAAGGCTCTGGTTTCAATTCCCAGTACCACAAACAAACAAAAAACTTAAAAAGAGAAATAAATGTTTGCAAAAGCATAGAGGAATTGGAAGCCCTGTGCATTGCTGGTGGGTTGTAAAATGGTACTGCTGCTATGAAAACCTGTTTGGCAGTTTTGTGAAATGTTAAACTCCCAGGTATATCCTAAGATGGGGACTCATAATTGGACACCAATGTTCATCACATTGTTCATACTAACCAAAAGGTGGAAACAACCCAAACATCCATCAGCAAATGAGTGGGAAAGCCAAATGTCTTTTCATAAAGTAGAAAAGGATTCAGCTACAGAAAGGAATGAAGTTTTGATAGAGTAAGCGGGTGCCTGAAACCACAGATGGTACCAAACCCTATGGAGAGTATGTTTTTTTCCTATACATTGTGTCTATAATAAAGTTTATAAGTTAGACACAGTAAAAGATTAACAAGCAGGCGTGGTGGTGCACGCCTTTAATGCCAGTACCTAGGAGACTGAGACAGGAGGATCACAGGTTGGAGGCCAACCTCAGTAACTCAGAGAGATCCTGTTCAAAATAAAAAATTAAAAGATTGGGAGTATAATTTGGAGAGAAAATGCCCCAGAGTTCAATCCCCAGTACCATAGGAGAGGTAGGAGGAGATTAAACAATAACAATAATAAAGCAATTAAACAATATTCTATAATTAAAGTGTTGGGAATGTGGTCTCTCTCAAAATATATTATTTTACTGTTCTTGGCCTTTTTCTTGTGATGATGTGAAAAACAATGCCCCCGTGATGAGATGAAGTGAGAATTAACACACACCTTTTGACATACATAGCCTTAGGCTACTATGGGAGGGTTACTTGAATGCAAGTACTGTCATATTTGACAGTGGAGCTGATAGCCATATGGTTAGTAAGTGATTGACAGGCAGGCTACATAGACTGTGTGGATACACCAGACAAAGGGACGATTCACTTCCTGTGTGAGATGGTGTGAGCTTTCTTCATGCTACTTCAGAATATTGTGCAATTTAAAACTTATGCATTTTTTTATTTCTGGAGTTTTCCATGTAATATTTTGGACAGTGGTTGGCATGGCTAACTTAAACTTACATAAAACCTCAGATAAGGAAAAATATCTGCTACAACATGGATGAACTTTGAAAATACCATGCTATCGGGAGGCTGAGACCGGAGGATCCGGGTTCGAGACCAGCCTCAGCTACCTAGTGAGGCACTCCGCAACTTAGTGAGACTCGGTTTCAAAATAAAGAATAAAAAATAGGGCTGGGGGTGTAGCTCGGAGGTAGAATGCCCCTGAGTTCAATCCCCAGTACCGCAAAAAAAAAAAAAAAAAAAAAAAAAAAA